>JAWZYT010006075.1:10000-12500 GCA_034508575.1 Petrolisthes manimaculis
TTCTAGTTAGGTGAATAATTCAGCACTGCTTGTTTAATTTATTACTTATGTTGTAGATATGGTTTCTCCAAGACAGCTGTCTGTCAACCTCAACACCAAGAAACTTTGTGCTTTCCACTTTTTCAATGATACAATGTCCAATTTTAATAGGTTCAATATTATTTGGTATATCTTTATTTCTATGAAACAGTATGTAATGTGTTTTATGAATGTTAAGCGTTAATTTATTGGATGTAATCCAATTCTTAACTTTAGATAATTCATTATTTACGTTGAGAATTAAAAAACGCAGATCATGGTGACTGGCGTACAGAGTGCTGTCATCGGCAAATAAAATGAATTTAAAAATTGTACTGGTGTTGACAATGTCATTAATGTATAATATAAAAAGCAGAGGACCAAGTATGGATCCTTGGGGAACGCCGTAGTTAATAATTTGTAGATTAGATTCATGATCATTGTATAATACATATTGTTTGCGGTTACTTAAGTATGATTCAAACCATTTCTTTGTAATTCCTTCAATACCATAGAGTTCTAGCTTTTTTAAGAGAATTTTGTGATGAACAGTGTCAAAAGCCTTGGAAAGGTCCAGGAATATACCAACTGAATATAGTCTGTTATCGAAGGAATTCAGAATATCTTCTTTAAACTTAGTAAGAGCTGTTTCCGTTGACATACCCTGAGGGGGGTGAGGAGAAGATACTATACATACATACAAACATACACACATACATACACACAAAGCTTATTACTAAAAACATCGCTTGCAGAATAAATAAAATAAACAAATACAAAAAACCGTAAAGAAAAAAAAACACAAAAAAAAAACACGCTAAATTGGTATCAGTCACTCGTAAAAAAAATGAATGAAAAAAATGAATAAAATGGAATCAGTGTCTGTGTGTGTTTGTGTTTGTCTGTATTATGTGTGTATGTGTGTGTGTAACTCTCTCTCCTCTCTCTATGTGTGTGTGTGTGTGTGTGTGGCTTCTGATTCCTCCTGACCATACCACGAAACAAACAAGTTCCTTCCATATAGGTATGTGTGTGTGTGTGTGTATCTCTCTCTCTCTCTCTCTCTCTCTCTCTCTATCTCTCTCTCTCTCTGTGTGTGTGTGTGTGTGTGTGTCGTGGCAATATTTGAAGGACTCATATATTTGTCTGTGTGTGTGATGTAGTCAGAAAATTGGAGGTAAACGAGTCCTTCAAATATATGCCACGAAACACACTAGCTAGCAACATCTGGCAGCCGTTAACCAGTGGGGGGGGGGGTTGGGGGGACTGGGGGGGGTAGGGGGTAGGGGGCTGGGGGGTGAGGGGGGGTGATGGGGGGGGGTAAGGTCTAGTCACTCAATAGGAAGAGAGTTTAGCAATTTTGGTGACTTTGACCCTCCCTTACTCCCTTTCTACCCCCCCCCACCCCCCCTCCCCCACATCATCCTATTCACAGCATCCCCCCTCCTCCTTCCCTGCCCCTTCCCTGCCTCCCACTATCCCCCCCCCTGACTCTTCCCTTTTCAATACACCCCCCCCTACCCCCCCATTCCCTCGTTACTTACTCCCTCTCCCTTTCTCATACACCCCCCCCCTTCACCCCACTCCCTATCTCATACACCCCCCCACCCCCTTCTCGTCTTTCTCATACACCCCTCACCCCCTATCTCCCCTTCCCTAACTCCTACTCCCTCCTTACCTAAATACACACTCCCTACCCCAATCCCTCCTTGCCCCCTCCCTTTCCTTTTGCCAATACACCTTCCCTACTCCCTTTCCCTCCCTTTCAAAGACTTCCTTATCCTTCCCCTTCCCTCCCTACTCCCTTTCCCTCATCCCTACACACTTTCTTACCTTCCCCCTCCCTCCCTACTTCCCTTTCCCTCACCCCCACTGACTTCCTTACCCTCCCCCCCTCCCTCCCTATCCCCTTTCCGATAGCCTACCCCCTCCCTACTCCCCCCTTTCCGATACACCCTCCCTACTCCCTTTCCCTCGCCCCCACAAACTCCCTCCCCCCACTCCTCGGTGACAATAATGGGGGGAGGGGACCAGCGTGCTGAATCCCCCACACAATAGAATAAATGTACACACACACATGAACATGCGGTAAACGATCCCATACACACACACATATACACACACACACACACACACACACATATAAGGTAAACGGTCACACACACACATATATGCAGTAAAAGGTCCCTACACACACACACACACACACATACGGTAAACGGTTCCATACACACAAACCCATGCGGTAAACGGTCCCCACTCACAGAAAGAGAGACAGACAGACACACACACACACACACAGAAAGAGACAGACAGACATACACACACACTCACAGAAAGAGAGACAGACATACACACACACTCACAGAAAGAGACACACAGAAAGAGAGACACACACACACAGAAAGAAAAAAGGTATATATAGCCTAGTCACTATCTTATAACACTAGGCTATGCAGGAAACTTTTTACACTCACAGAAA
>JAWZYT010006075.1:15000-32500 GCA_034508575.1 Petrolisthes manimaculis
TGAAGAAAAGGAAACAACAAGGAAGGACAGGAAAGAATGGGACAAAATAATGTAGGGATAGGAAAGGGATTGGCTCGGGTCCAAGAAATAAAAACAAAACAAATAAACATATAGCCTATCATTGTAAGCTATACCTGGGATTTATAACTGATACAGCAGGAAAAAAAGAAGGTAAATTTATAGAAAACCTGGGTTCACTATATTGTATATATTAGTATCATTATCAACTATTTTGGACCATTCTAAGACACTTTTCATCTATGGTGGTTCTCTCGGAAATGCCCCGTTTTCGAGATATGCCCCGTTTACAAACAATTTGGAAACTAGTTTGACCTGACCTAACCTAACCTAACCTAAACCACAGCAGACTACCGGGACCTATCCTGGGCAAACTACCGGACCTAACCTGGGCAAACTACCGGGTATAACCAATGTAAACTATCATAAAGTAACTGGGGCAAATTTCCAGGACCTATATAGCCTAATGTGGTAATATTGCTCAAGCCTATATAACACAAAACACAGTTATTCTGTAATAATACCAAGAAGAATGAGACACTGACTGTACCAATTACAAGTGTAAACAATTGTACATTAAAAAAAACTTTATAAATTACAACCTTATCAGTACAATACAACTCTATCTTAGTTTGTGCTAAAATGAGTCGAATTTATTTTCTATGTGTAATTTTAACCAAAGAAAAATTTATTTGTATTGGTAACTTAGGTAAATATAAACGAGAAACACAATATTAAGGGACCCTGTAATGTAGTCAGAAAATTGGAGGTAAATGAGTCCTTCAAATATTGCCACGAAACACACACACACCTTTATTATTATGGAATTAGCTTGTTTCGTGGCATAGTAGGGAGAGGAATCAGGAGCCTCCAAATTTCATACACAATCACTGGGTCCGAGCAACTGATTCCTCCAAACTATTCCAAGCAACTGAAAACCATTATTTTATATTTTTCGGTATTTATTAAAAGAATTGCCATTTTGTAGCAGTGTTGTCAGATCCGGTTAGGTCCCAATATTTTGCCCCGGTCATTTCCTGTACTTTACCAATTGGTTATTTCACTAACAATAATAATATCAATAAATTAGAGTCAATACAAGATGGGCCAGACGTGATTACAGACACACTACATAAGTCTCTTTGCTTTTAAACAAGACACAAAACTAGACCCATTGACAACACGAAGACAGATACACAGACAAACAGAATCTGATGATATACAAAATCACAAACAAGTTATATAGTTGACATAGACAAATACACATATCTACACCCTACAAGTATACGATCCACTACACTAGAGGCAGCCACAACTTAAAATACCATACATACATACTAGACAAGCACTGATGATATATTTAGGCACATATCATTCTTTCCCCACAGCATCCAAGAGTGGAATAATCTCCCATCTCATATAGTTAATAGCCCCACTCTTGACACGGTAGTTTGCCCAGGTTAAATCCCGGTAGTCTGCTGTGGTCTAGGTAAGGTCAGGCTAATTTCAAAATGCTTCATTAGAATATGCCTTATCTTGAAAGGACATTTTTGAGAGTCTACTCTGTAAAGTGGGCATATTTTATCAAACGTAAACAACACATTGGATGGTCAACAGTGTCTTATTATAATTAACCACTTACTCTACATAAATAATTGATACATGATATTGAAGTACAAACCTTTAGCTGTCTTCTGCTGATGTACTTGTAAAGATTTATTAATGGACATCTGTAGGATGGGTAGTCAGATCATAATGACCACAACTCAAAATTCACTTGTACACTTTCCTTACATATATCTACGTAAGTTTTAATTATCTGATTTTGTCATCAATTCTGTCACAATCATATTTATTGACACAACATTGTGAAATATAACATCACTGTAGTTTTTTAATAGCGTAAAAGCAGAGTACTGAAAAACCATCCTCACCTGCTGATAGATAACCGAGTAATAAATTAATAATTGCTGGGTATACAGTTATCAGTTTATCACACTCCTTTGGATTTTTCCCTAGATTTTGGAATTTCGAATGTACCCTTGGGATATTGGGGTTTTTATTGAATATAATAATTTGATATCTCTTGTGATCTTAATGTTAATTATTGGAATATGTCTAAATATTAGGCAAATTGTCTCCATTGATAATTGTAGAGTCCTAAATCTAAGACAATAGTTGTGTTACTGTTCTAAGTTAGTTAGAAACATAAGAAATCCTTCTATCTATCTATCCTTTAAGCCTCTTTCCATCCTTCCATTTCATCACATTCCCATGCTTATGCTAACTTATGTCAATTATTTTCCCCAACCTTCCCACAATGACAGATCTTTTAAGAACATAATATATTACAGTCTGATGGTACATATACACATTTTTCCATGCAAATAGAAATGGAAATAAATAAATCACAATATTTCAAAAAGTCAGCCAAGATTTTATTATTAATTGTGTAAAATAACTTTAACAACAATAACCACAACCACCATATATATCTGAATAATTTTTAGTATAAACCTTTTACACCATTATAATATATAAAAGTAAACTTTAATAATTATTAATATTATTATAATTATTATTAACAGTACAAAGAACACAATACAAGCATATATCCGTTTCGCCACAACAACCGATGCAATAACAAACAAATACACAAACAAATAAACAAACAAACAGTATAATTATATTTCCAGTATAATAGTTACATACATCAACAGTATACATTCCTGAGTGTTGGAATTCCATAACACATTATTATCATTATTTATTTATTAAGGACTCCATAATCGTGTATATGAAAAATTGGAGGCTTCTAATTCCTCCCGACCATACCATAAAACAACCTCCTTCTATATTATCATAGATGTGTGCGAGTGTGTTTGTTTCATGGCAATATTTGAAAGACTTATTTATCTCCAATTTTCCGATTACATCACACAGGGTCCATTAAGGCAGAGTTGTACAATTGGCCACATGAATTGGTACACACGCTGTTGTTCTCAAGGGTTTTAAAACACATAGATAATTAAAAACTATGTAACTGTAATACAACATTATTATTAGGTGTTGTTGTTTTGTAATGTAAGACTATGTAACTGTAACACAACATTATTATTTTATTATTAGATTTGTTGTTTTGTTAATCACAGAGTTACTTGGTAGACACACACACACACACACACACACACACACACAGAAAGACATACACACAGAAACATACACACACACACACATTCATTGCAATACTTCCACAATAATGACCTCTCTTTCCATATAGTCTGTGTAATAATTCATGTAGCCAACTGTATGTTTGTTTCATAATGTCTAACAAGAAATTGGAAGTGTATTTTATTTCACAATGTTATGGACGGTATATCAGTAATAGTTTAATTAAGGGACCCTGTAATGTAGTCAGAAAATTGGAGGTTAACGAGTCCTTCAAACACTGCCACGAAACACACACACCTACATTGAAGGAGCTTGTTTCATGGCACAGTCAGGAGGAATCAGAAGCCACCAAGTCTCATACACAATCACAGGGTCCCTTAATATAAGACACAAAAAAGGAAGTACAGTATATTGTGTTATAAAGATAAAGGCACATATTAACAACACTAATACTGGATATTGTCAGTAGTTATCATTGGCAGAGATGAGAGGCAGAGATGTGTGGGAGAGGCAGAGATGTGTGGGAGATGTGGATATGTGTGGGAGATGTGGATATGTGTGGGAGATGTGGATATGTGTGGGAGAGGTGGATATGTGTGGGAGAGGTGGATATGTGTGGGAGATGTGGATATGTGTGGGAGATGTGGATATGTGTGGGAGAGGTGGATATGTTGTATGTGGGAGAGGTGGAGATAATTATATGGGAAAGGTGTGGGATGTGAAAAAGGTAAGGTAAGGTAAGGTAGGGTAGGGTAGGGTAGGGTAGGGTAGGGTAGGGTAGGGTAGGGTAGGGTAGGGTAGGGTAAGGGTAAGGGTAGGGTGTAAGGGGACCCAGCTATGCATTACTATACCTCAATAAACCACTAATAATAACAAACCACTTAAAGGTGTATCGGTATACTGTACTTGTTAATTAAATGAGGAAATTTTGTGTTGGTAAATCTGGAACAACTGAATCCTCCAAACTATTCCAAGCAACAGAAAATACCATTATTTTTGCCCTTCTGGTTCTGTTTCCTGGCATACTTTGGAGGAATCAAGGCACTCCTATGTGACAAAAGTGAATTACCCCCTTAATGAGAAAATTACAGTATGTGTTTATAATTATTATACTGTTATACTTACTGATTGCCTTACTGCATTGTCATTGTTGTTATTATTATTATTATTTCTGTAGTGTATGTTAAGGAGCCTGTGATCGTGTATATAAATTGGAGGCTTCTGATTCCTCTTGACCCTGCCACGAAACAAGCTCCTTCCATATAGTGTACATGGTGTGTGTTTCGTGGCAATATTTGAAGGACTCGTTTACCTCCAACTTTCTGACTGCATCACAGGGTCCTTTAATCAGCCTTTTGTTCCGGCATTGACAGTGTAAGCTTCTGAGTTATGTACAGCAACTTATCTGTAGGGCAGAACAAAAGAAAAATGAATTATAATAGTCAATATTAAGAGATCCTGTGATGTAGTCAGAAAATTGGAGGTAAATGAGTCCTTCAAATACTGCCACGAAACACACACCATATGGAAGGAGCTTGTTTCGTGGCATAGTTAGGAGGAATCAGAAACAACTAATTCTCATACACGATCACAGGGTCCTTAAGATAAAATCACCTGTGGCAATGACAAATATAGTTTGGGACATACTAAAGGCAACTGAAAAAAGAATAAATTAAAAAAATAAATAAAAATGGACTTACCCATGAAGGAGTTTGTCTTTTCCTTCTGGCGGTGAATGGCAAGGTAATAGACTGGTATACCGACGGAAATAATGCTAATGGCAACACCCAACTCAATGGGCCGCTGGACGATGGGCAGCACCACCAGGAACAGACAGATGATGAAGAACAGTATGGGGAAACCAAGCCAAACCTACACAACAAACAGAAACAAATATATACAGTATTAATGAGGAACGAACAAAAAATATATTAATGAGGAACGGTCTTTGGAACGAACAAAAAATATATTAATGAAGAAGAGTATGGTTTAGCCAAGCCACACCTCAAACACTAACTACACTGTAATATGAAAATGTGCAACTGTATTATTTTGACTTGCTTTATGGGACATGGATAGGAAACCAGTACTGTATATTACTGTACTGTAAATTTAGCATGTTATTTAAGAAGATATTTAAAGATCAGAATGCATAGGGGTTTTTGTTAAGGGACCCTGTGAAAATTTGGAGGTACACGAGTCCTTCAAATATTATCATGAAACACACACACACACACACACACACACACACCAATAAGGAAGGAGCTTATTCTGTGATATACTGTAGTCAGGAGCAATCAGATTCCACCAAGTCTCATATACTTAAGGGGAGATTCACTTGTTGGTAAATCTGGAGTAACTGATTCCTCTTAAACTATTTCAAGCATCAGCCACCAATATATATGTTATCTCGTCCTGTTTCCTGGAATACTTTGGAGGAATTAAGGTGCTTCAATTCACCAAATAGATAATCTCCCTTCAATGCTTTACACTGCTGCTCAATGACCAATATAATTATCATCCCTTCATACTAGACTATAATATAAAGCCTGCTGTAAAGTCATGGTCTAATGTACTGCAACAACTTCCAATGAGATGGCTTCGAAAAATGATCCGAAACTATAGCTGTTGGTGTGTGCAATTTTGGTTCATAAAAGTAACTCAAATAGCTCGCTTTTCACTTTACCATAACATACCTTGATTGGTCTATGTCTGTTTGGCTCTTTGTAACGCAGCCATAACAAAGCACCAATGGACATGAGGATAAACAGAGATTCAGTGAAGGAGATGTAGTTGATCAGCATTTGTAGGTCTGAAGTAATCAGCATAAACAGAGTCATTAATCCCTGCAACAATAAAAAAACAATTAACTACCGGCATGTATAAACCCTGTAATTGTAATATACCTACAGTATAAACTATTAGACACAAGAATTCATACACACACACACACTGTTGTTTTTGAAGGTTAATAACATATGGAAAATGTAAGACTATGTAACTGCAATACAACATTATTATTATTACAGTATTAGATTTGTTGTTTTGTAATGTAAGACTATGTAACTCCAATACAACATAATTATTATTATTAGGTTTGTTTTTTTGTAATGTAAGACTATGTAAATATTGCCACGAAACACACACCGCTTATATGGAAGGAGCGTGTTTCGTGGCATACTCAGGAGGAATCAGAAGCCTCCAATTCCCATACACGATCACAGGGTCCGTAATGAATGGTGACTGCGTTTAACTTGCCAGGAATATAAGAGAAGGTACCGGTGTGTAATTTTTCATATTAATAAGTGACAGAATTTGCGGTAGGTGTCCCTGGCGCGCTCCAACAAAGAAGAGGCGCGAGGAGGCGAAGATTCCACCGTTGAGGCTGCCGAAGGTGGAACACGCCACAAAGAAAGGCATCGTCCAAGTCATAACACCCAACATACGGTTACCAAACGACTGGAAAAAGAGGATGGAATTAATGAATGAAATGGTAATGGAAATAATGATAGAAACAGTGATGGAATTAAGGGGGAGTGGGAGTAGGGGACAGGCTTGGGTTTTTTTGGGGGGTGCGGGAGTAGGGAGACAGGCTTGGGGGGGTTATGGGTGGGTGCGGGAATAGGGGACAGGCTTTCTACCACCCCTCCCCACCCCCAAGCCTTCCCCCTACTCTGGCACCCCCCGAAAACCCCCAAGCCTGTCCCTTAATTCCCACAACCCCTTAATTAATGAAAATATAATGGAAATAATTAAAGAAACAGTGATGAATTTAATTAATGAAAAGATAATGGAAATAATGAAAAAAGAAAAGATGATGTATTTAATTAATGAAACAACATGGATACTGTACCTGAAATACAACATGAAGAAATAATTGGAATGGTGATGGAATTAATGAATGAAATACAACACCAAGGACTTACTGAAACACAACATGGAAGAAATGAATACCCAAGGTCCATAGGGTCACTGTACCACACCTTCGTAAACACCATATGGGAATGTCCTTGAATACAGTATAACCATTTGTAAACACCGTAACCACACTGTCGTAAACACCATGGGCATATCCTTGAATACAGTATAGCCAATTTTGTAAACATCGCACCACACCTTCGTAAACAACATGGGCATGTCCTAGAATACAGTATACAGTAGCCAATTTTGTAAACACCATGGGGTCATCGTACAGTACCACACCTTCGTAAACACCATAGGATGTCCTTGAATACAGTATAGCCAATTTTGTAAACACCATGGGGTCATCGTACAGTACCACACCTTCGTAAACACCATAGGATGTCCTTGAATACAGTATAGCCAATTTTGTAAACACCATGGGGTCATCGTACAGTACCACACCTTCGTAAACACCATAGGATGTCCTTGAATACAGTATAGCCAATTTTGTAAACACCATGGGGTCATCGTACAGTACCACACCTTCGTAAACACCATAGGATGTCCTTGAATACAGTATAGCCAATTTTGTAAACACCATGGGGTCATCGTACAGTACCACACCTTCGTAAACACCATAGGATGTCCTTGAATACAGTATAGCCAATTTTGTTCTACTCACCACAGCCACAGCATTGGACGCCAGAATCTCAGATCTGTCCAATACAGCAAAATATGCCACGTTGGCCAGGAAGTACACTATGGTGACCAGAGGCATCGATATCATTATGGCACGAGGCAGGTTTCTGAAAAGACGACAACAAATAATTAATAATATATGTAAGGCAGAGAGGGAGTGTTAAAGAGTGAGGGGTGGAGTAGAGATAGAGAGAGAGAGTAGGTAGGGGTTGTGTGTGTGAGAGAAAGAGAGGGGAGATAGTGATAGTGTTAGAGAGTGAGAGAGAGAGAGAGGGGTGGGGGGGTGGAGTAGATAGGGATGTTGTGAAAGAGAGTAAAAGCATATAGGGATGAGTGTGTGTGTGTGAGCAGATAGAGATAGTGAGAGAGTGAGAGCATGAGAGAGAGAGAGAGTGAGAGTAGATAGGGATGGGTGTGAGTGAAGAGGGATGTATTCATTCTTACTCAGCTTAAGCCTCTCACTGTCCCTCCCACTCTCCCTCTCCCTCTACTCTTCCGTCCATACAAGACAAAATTTATCTCCCTTTACCATACAGTAAATTAATCCTCCAAACTATTCCAAGCAACAGACCACCAACCATCCATACATCCATTATTATTATTATTGTTAATTTGGTTCTGTTTCCTGCATAGCTTACTTTGGCAACCATACATATCTCATTTGGAAGTAAATGAGTCCTTCAAATATTGCCATGAAACAAACACACACACACACACACCTATATGGAAAGAGCTTATTGTTTCGTGACATAGTGTTAAGCTACATTATCAAACCTTGTTATCATTCACTACAACACATGGGTTTCCCCTCAACCTTCCTTCCACCAGCAAATATCTCTCCTTAGTTTTTTTATTCTCTCTAATTTACATCATTATTTTCCTTTCTCTATCCTATCACCTATTATATTCTCTCTCTCTCATCTTCATTATATTCTCTCTCTCTCTCATCTTCATTATATTCTCTCTCTCTCTTCCCTATCACTTTCTCTCTCTCTCTCTCTCTCTCTCTCTCTCTCTCTCTCTCTCTCTCTCTCTCTCTCTCTCTTTTTCTCTCTCTCTCTCTCTCTCTCTCTCTCTCTCTTCCCCATCACCTGAGTCTTACCTGTATGGATTTTTTAACTCCTCCACGACGAAGTTCAAATAATTCCTGAAAAACAAAACAAAAAATCAAATAAAAACATTAAAAAAGTAATAAAAAGATAGACATATGCCATAACACTCGTAGGGTAAATTAAATATTATTATAACACACGAATTTATACAGCATAATTACACAACATAATTATTACGTACAGATCTCCGGATATGTGTGTGTGTGTGTGTGTATATGTGTGTGTGTGTGTGTATCCTGGTGGTGGGTTGTGTGTGTGTGTATCCTGGTGGTGGGTTGTGTGTGTGTGTATACATGTGTGTGTGTGTGTATCCTGGTGGTGGGTTGTGTGTGTGCGTGTCTGTCCTGGTGGGTTGTGTGTGTGTGTGTGTACAGTCAGTAACACATTATATACAGTAAACTTATTCACATTATCCCTCTACCATACACACACACATACATACATACCAGCCAGCAAAGGAGAAGAGGCCCTGATAAAAGGCAGTGGCGAAGGCAGCAAGGTCCCAGTTGGTGTTGTGGAAGGGACGGTGGTAGTGGTCAACATTACCCGTGGCTAGATGGTACACTCCAGCTGCTATGATAATGATGAGGGCCAATACCTTAGCTGAGGTAAACACATCTTGGACTTTGGTGGCCCATTTCACGTTGGAACAGTTGATCCACGTTAAGAAGCCTGTGTTGTGGAGAAGAGGCACAGAATTATTTGTACTGAACAAGTGGAGGAGGAGGGGTAGAGAATTATTTACAGAAGTGGAGGAGAAAGGGAGAGAATTATTTACAGAAGTGGAGGAGAAAGGGAGAGAATTATTTACAGAAGTGGAGGAGAAAGGGAGAGAATTATTTACAGAAGTGGAGGAGAAAGGGAGAGATTTATTTACAGAAGTGGAGGAAGAAGGGGATAGCATTGTTTACAGAAGTGGAGGAGAAAGGGGATAGAACTATTTACAGAACAACTGGAGGAGAAGGGTAGAGAATTATTTAGGTTACAGAAGAAAGGGTGGAAAAGGAGGAAGGGGAATTTACAGAAGTGGAGGAGAAGAGTAGATAATTATTTACAGAAGAAGTGGAGGAGAAAAGGAGGAAATTATTTACAGAAAAAGTGGAGAAGTGAGATAGAAATGTTTACACAGCTGGGGAGAGGAGGAGGAGGAGGAGGAGGAGGAGGGAAGAGATATGTTTACAGAGATGTGAAGAAGAAGGGAATAGAATTGTAAACACCCACATAATTATCACCCAAAACAAACAAACAAGACACAATTTAATTAGGCCTAACCACCACCACAACAACAAGTCAACAACACCATTAACTAACTAACCAGGCTAACAAACAACATCATTAACTAATTAACAACGTCATTAACTAATTAACCAACTACTGCATACTCACATATAACACAAGCAGCTAATAATCTAACAGCAACATCTGGTGGTTCCTCGCAGTTGGGAAAGATGGGTTGAAGGATATAGTTGGCAAATGTGAGAGCTATGACAGTGTTTCCAGTAGGCATGATAATTACAAGTGCCACCCATAGGTAAAGAAAGGCAGGCAGGGGACCAAAGGCTTCGTGTATGTAGGTATAGTCCCCTCCACTCTTGGGAATCATAGTACCTGTGTAGAATAAGAATAATAATAATAAGGAAATACATTTATACCTGTATAAAAAAATAATAATAATAATAAGGAAATACACATACACCTGTTTAATATAATAATAATAATAAGGAAATACACATATAATTGTTTAATATAATAATAAGGAAACAGATATATCTGTATAGAATAATAATAAGGAAATAAACATAGGGTCATACATATTCTATACCAGGTGTTGTTGGGGGGAGAATATGGTGTATGTGTGTATATATAACATGATATACTGTACACATATACTTGATAATTATGGGGGCATTTATTGAGTATAATTTAGGTGTGTGTGTGTGTGTTTGTGTACAAAAGTAAACACACATGGTCATAACATGTGTGTATCGAAGTTTATAGTATTTAATTAAGAGCGAATTGGTGTAGGCTATTTTCCCCATAAGAAAAAACTCACACCCATACATGAAATCACACACACACACTCATGAAAACACACACACACACACTCATGAAAACACACACACACACACACATTCATGAAGACACACACACATACTATGCTTGTCGTGTCTGTGTGAGGCATTGTGCTGGTCATGGTGGTCGTTTATACCATGACTGTGTTCTTGATTAAGGAACTAAACAACTACGTAATTACAAGTGTCAATTAAACACTTGACACGCAAACCATTTATGTCATTAACCAACACAAAGAGAGAGAGAGAGAGAGAGAGAGAGAGAGAGAGAGAGAGAGAGAGAGAAATTGTGTGTGTCTTCATCTGTGTGTGTGTCTTCATCTGTGTGTGTGTGTTCATGTGTGTGTGTATGTGTGTGTGTGTTTAATCACTTAAAGATAAGTTGCGATGAATGTGTCCAAATGTTAACATAAAACTTGACCTTCGTTGCAGATGTGTTATCCTCAACCAGTTAGCCAGTTAGTCAGTCAGTCAGTCAGCCAGTCACCCAGTCAGTCAGTCAGTCAGTCAGTCATCACCTAGTCATCATATATTTTGCCATCCTATGCAATTCTAGATTGTCTAGACTAAATAAATGTGTCATGATAAGTCTCTCTCTCTCAGGGCCACCCACTCATATAGGCCAGGATATCCTCTACACACACAACACACACACAGACACACCCCTTGTTGCTGTACACCTAAACATTAACACACACATACACTCACAGACAGACACACACACACATATATAATAATAATTGGTGTAATTTTGTATTGGACTGCATTAGGCTACACACTCACAAATTAAAAGCACACGCACACACAAATTAAAATGACACATACACGTACACACAAATTAAAATATCACACACACACAACACAAATTAAAATCACACACACAAATTAAAATCACATACAAATTAAAATCGCACACACACACACACACATACACATTATAATCACACACACACACACACACACATACACATTATAATCACCCAATCACCCACACAAACATCAACAATTAATTATCCATGAGGGTAGAAAATTAGCAATCTCCTCCTTTCCATCTGTGACTCTGAGTTGTAGCCTAATGTTTGTTTTGTTATTATTGTCAAGGTTAAGGTGGAAATGTAGTGTTGGTGGTAAATCTGGAGCAACCGATTCCTTCAAACTATTCCAAGCAACAGAACACCATTATTTTTGTTCATTTAGCCCTGTTTCCTGGCATAGTTTGGAGGAATCATGGCACTCCAATGTAACTAAAGTGAATTACACCCATAAGGGACCCATGTGTTGTGGTCAGAAAACTGGAGGTTAGCGAGTCCTTCTAATATTGCCATGAAACACACACCTATATGGAAGGAGCTTGTTTCGTGGCATAGTTAGGAGGAATCAGAAGCCTTCAATTCTCGTACTCGATCACAGGGTCCTTCAGGGGATAGTATAGCCTACTTCTGGTAAACTAGAGTGTCTTGATTCCTCCACAGTATGCCAGGAAACAGGACCAGATGAACAAAAATAATAGTGCATAGTGTGTGGTTTTTGCTTGGAATAGTTTTGGAGGAATCGTTTGCTCCACATTTATCACATACATTACAATAATTTAACCTCAATGTTATAAATAAAAAAACAACAAAAAGTACCGGTAGCCTACTTACCCAACTCAGCGTAGCATAGTGCCCCAACCATAGACAGTAATCCTGTCACTGCCCATACTATCAGAGCAACACCAACACTCCCACTGTATTCCAGGACACCTTTGGGAGACACGAAGATACCAGACCCGATGATAATACCCACAATAATACCCACACCGTCCATCAAACCCAATTCCTTTTTCAGTTTGAACCCGGAGTCGCTGTTGTTGCTTTGATGGTCATCTTCGCCATCAACGTCGTTCATCTTCTGTTGTGGTTGTGGTTCTCCCGTTGATGTGAGGTTGAGTGGTAAAGTCTCTGAGATGCTACCGTCCATGTTGGTGGTGATGGCGTCTCCTTGTGTTGCCATGACTAGTATTGGTGGTGGTGGTGGTGGTAGAGATGGTGGTTGAGGATATGTTGGTGGTGATATCAGGTGGTGGTGGTGGTGGTGTTGGTGTTGGTGGTGGTGGTGTTGGTGATAGAAGTGATGATGGTGGTGTTTAATGTTGGTATAGGGCACTTTCTATAGCACTAGCCAACCACTAAATGTTTACCTATAACAGTACATTACACTTCCCGAATATATATAGCCTATGTGTCTGAGTGTGTATCTGTGTGCCTTCTATTTCCGTGTAGGCTAATAGACAAGGAGGATGTGTGTGTGTGTGTGTGTGTGTGTCTTCTATTTCCGTTTATTAGACAGGGAGGGGGAAGCAGGCCTATATAAAATTCCCCCACGCTCCAACTATTTCCCTTCTGTCTTGTTAACGTTAAACAAGATATTAATTAACAATAACAACAATATTCACCACACGAAACTACAACAACAAAACTCCCTCTTCACTGTGTATAATTAACACTTTTTTTTTTTATTAACCAGTGTTTAAAATATGCATACATTCATTATTTTCCTCGTACTCTCATTAGTTTTGCTTGTGTTTGTTTGTTTGTTTTTGTTTAATTCTACTCCTCACCGAACAACTGGTAAATTAATAAACAGACCAAGATGCGTATACCAACGAACGAACACAGACAGGTGTTGGTGACAGGTAGGCAGGCTAATAAGTGTGTAGCATATAAGGTAGTCAGTTCTTGGCAAAGGATTGACGATACTGTACGCACGATACTTTTGGCACCCAAGTCAATGAACCCCACATCACGTACGGTAGTCTAGTTCAAACCATCGGGCTCACTACAACACACAGATTATAGTATTCAGGAAGTGTGTGTGTGTGTGTGTGTGTGTTTTCCACTCACGCAACACCAATCAAAGAAAGTGTGTGTGTGTGTGTTGTTGTTTTTTCCACTAGGCTGTTATTGTATTACTCACGGAACACCAATCAAAAAAACTGTGTGTGTGGTGTTTTTCCACAAGGGTGTAATACTCACGCAACACACTATAAGGCACAACACTACAGTTAAAGGAAATGTGTGTTTTTATTATCACAAGGCTGTACTATCTACGCAAACACCACTATCAGAGGAAATGTGTGTGTTTCTTCACAAGTTTTAACATTCACCAAACATCACTACCAAATGAATGTGTGTGTTTTTTCTCACAAGGTTGTACTATTCACGCAACACCAGAAGGCACAAGGGAGTGTTTGCTTGTGTGTGTGTGTGTGTTTGTTTGCTTTCTTTATGCACAAGGTTGTTATTGTACTAGGCTAGGCTATTCAGAAAACATTACAAGCACTAGCTGTAGCCTATTCATTAACAACCCAACACTCTCCAAATTCTTCATAGCCTAATCAGATCGTTAACTAGACTTGTTTATGCCCTCAAACGAAAACACTAACAACAACAACAACACACACTTCTTCATTTAATTAATTCACTTACGATATATTTTCTTCCACAGATCAATGTTTGTTTATATAAAAAATAAATATATCATGTATGGATGGAGCTGCCTGTTATCTATTTGAACACACACATGCATATTCAACCTCCCAAAACAACAACAACAATAACAACCTCAACATTTCCAGAACGTCTGTTTACAAAAATATTATTCAGTATAGATAAATCAGTGACACTTTTTATTTGTTTTAGTCGTTATTTTCCCAAACTGAAGAATAGGCTATATAGGACATGTAGCCTAATATAACATTATAATAATTTACACTAGGCCTATACTAGCTGGTAATTATTACAGTATCACGCTATTTGTGCGCTAGTCATTATATAGGCTCGCTTTTTATTTCCTTCACTTCTTTACTCGCTGTTCATGGCCACTTTGCTACAGTTTCCTCGCTACTTTCGCTACACTTCACCTCTTCCTGGTTAGGCTACTTTCACTCCACTTTTTCCTCGTCCTCGCTACACCTCTTCCTCGGTATTTTCGTTACACCTTTTCTTTCTCCTCGCTACACCTCACCTCTTCCTTGTTACTTTCGCTACACCTCTTCCCTCGTCACTTTCGCTACACCCTTTCCTTGTCCTCGCTTACATTCACTACACCTCGTCCTCGCTACTTTCGCTATTGATTGATTGCTATAAGGCGCCGCAAAAGGCAGCCAGCCAGCCAGAGGTCATATAACGCTACAGAATAGGATCAAGATAGGTCACACTGTGTATGTCCATTTTTCTAGTCGACTGAACACCTGGTTAGATCACACTGGGATATATTTCACACTGAAGAATATTGAATCACACTGGAGTTTATTTATTTACACTAGGGTAGGTTGTATTTCTTTTTCGTGTGGGTATATTTTGAAGGCTGTTACGTGTTTCTTTTTTTTCAACGGCACCTTCCCTCGCACACTGTCTGTTCTGGAAAGAAAAATAAAAGAGAACAACGTAAGAAATAATCCAGATAAGTACAAAATTATGATATATACAAAATTATGAGATATACAAAATTATGATATATACAAAATTATGAGATATACAAAATTATGAGATATACAAAATTATGAGATATACAAAATTATGATATATACAAAATTATGATATATACAAAATTATGAGATATACAAAATTATGATATATACAAAATTATGATATATACAAAATTATGATATATACAAAATTATGAGATATACAAAATTATGAGATATACAAAATTATGAGATATACAAAATTATGAGATATACAAAATTATGAGATATACAAAATTATGATATATACAAAATTATGATATATACAAAATTATGATATATACAAAATTATGATATATACAAAATTATGATATATACAAAATTATGATATATACAAAATTATGATATATACAAAATGTTCTTATTCCTCGACACTCGTTTATCTTGTTTATTAATTAAGGACCCTATGATTGAGTAGGATGATTGGAGGTTTCTGATTCCTTCTGACCATGCCACGAAACAAGATCCTTCCATATAGCATAGGTGTGTGTGTGTGTGTGTGTGTGTGTGTTTTAGATTTTAATGATAAGTGCTGAGATCAAGTGTGTGTGTGTGTGTGATATTTTGATGAAAGTAATGATAGCATTGAATGTGTGTGTGTGTGTGTGTGTGTGTGTGTGTGTGTGATAAATGCTTTAATGATAGTGTTGAGACCATGTGTGTGTGTGTGTAAGAGAGAGAGAGAGAGAGAGAGAGAGAGAGAGAGAGAGAGAGAGATGGATGTGATAGCAGTGTACTGTATGTGTGTGTTTGATATTTTGATGATAGCAGTGATAGCATGGAAGGTGTGTGTGTGTGTGTGTTTGTGTGTGTGTGTGTGTGTGTTTGGAGGGGGCGGTGATGGGTGGTGAAGGGAAGTACACACACACACACACACACACACATATCACTAGAGCAAGTAGTACAAGGGGGGGAGGGGGACAAAGAGGGGGGGAGGGGGACAAAGAGGGGGGTGGGGGTACCATGATAGGCCTGAAGGACGTAAAGGAATGAGAAAATAAAGAGGAAGAAAGAGGGAGATAGAGGAAATGAGAAGAAGAGGGAAAAATGGGAAATGAGAAGAGGGAGAGAGAGGGAAGAAGAGGGAGAGAGAGAGAGAAGAGGGAGAGAAAGGGAAGAAGAGGGAGAGAGAGGGAAGAAGAGGGAGAGAAAGGGAAGAAGAGGGAGAGAGGGAAGAGGGAGAGAAAGGGAAGAAGAGGGAGAGAGGGAAGAGGGAGAGAAAGGGAAGAAGAGGGAGAGAGAGGGAAGTAGAAAGGGAAGAGTGGAAGGGAGAAAAGGGAAAAAAAGTATGAGATAGAAGATTAAGAGAGGTGGAAGAAAAAAGAAAGGAAAGGATAAGAAAAGTGAATGGGAGATAGATGAAACTATAGGTGTCACTACTAGGCTATACCATCATCACTACCACTATCACAACCCCCATTATCACCACTACTACCATGACTACCTCTACTACCACTACCACTATCACCACGACCACTACAACCACACCACCACTACCATAACCACCACCTCTACTACTACCACTACCAGTATCACCACTACCACTATCACCACGACCACTACAACCACACCACCACTACCATAACCACCACCATCACTACCACAACCATCACTACCACAACCACTACCATTATAAACACTACTACCACCACGACTCCACTACCACTACTACCATCAACGCAGGAAACTTCCACTTGAGTGAGTCCCGGGTCTCTCTCTCTCTCTCTCTCTCTCTCTCTCTCTCTCTCTCTCTCTCTCTCTCTCTCTCTCTCTCTCAATACTTACAGTACTTTAATATGTGTCATGTCCCTCTTTTCCTCTTCACACACACACACACACACACACACACACACCATGAAAAATATATTGCACACACACACAAAAAATAATACACACACCAAGAAAATTAAACTGCACACACACACACACACACACACACACACACACACACCATGAAAATTATACTACACACACACAATCGACATAAAAATATACACACATACACACAACTTAAAATA
>JAWZYT010006075.1:37500-45000 GCA_034508575.1 Petrolisthes manimaculis
TATAAGTACCGGTACAATAGTTTTATTTAGTTACGTTCCCTTTGATCGTGTGTGAGAATTGGAGGCATCTGATTCCTCCTGACTATGCCACGAAACAAACCCTCCTATTATAGTATAGGTGTGTGTGTTTCGTGGCAAATATTTGAAGTACTCACTAACCCACAATTTAATTATTTTACTACATCACAACATGCAGGATCTAAATTTGTCTGGAGGTAAACATTCTTGAACCTAAATCATCCATTGCTTAAGTCTTACATAATATATATACTTGATTGTCAGATGAACATTATTGGTTCTTTACTTAATTAAGGGAGCGCGGGAGTAGGGGACAGGCTTGGGGGTGGGGGGTTTGGGGGGTGCAGGAATAGGGAGACAGGCTTGGGATGGGTAGAAAGCCCGTAACCTATTCCCGCACCCCCCAAGCCTGTCCCCCTACTCCCGCACCCCTCAAAACCCATGCACCCCCCTAAAACCTCCCCAAGCCTGTCCCCCTATTCCCACCCCCCCTCAAGAACCAACCAACCCACCAACTACCAACCAAACCAACCTATGGACTTTTTCCTACCAGGCTATAGTTGGTACCTCTGCTACACAACATTATACAGTCTGCAGCTGCTGGACCTCACGTGAGTCACAACAACAACTTCATACAAGCAGGCCACCCACCACTACCATCACCACCACCACTACTACACTGAGAGTCTGCTGAGAATGTTGGAGTTCCCAGCGACAACAACCTCACTCATACACACACACACACCACTACACTGAGAGTCTGCTGAGAATGTTGGAGTTCCCAGCGACAACAACCTCACTCATACACACACACACTACCACTGACACTGCTGAGAATGTTTGGGTTCACAGCACGGACGGATACAAGGGACACTCACTGTTTCCTTCCTTCTGTAATATCAAACATAAACCTCGTGTTGTGATAGTTGGTGAAAACATAATGGTACAGAGCTAACCATACTGCCACTACTCCCACCACCACCGTAACTGTATATCACTACAACCAATACCATAACTTCTATCACTACTACTACTACTACTACCCCTATTACCACAACTATCAACACTACCACTATAAAAGTTGTATCCAGGTCTTGTTGAAGTTTCGAATCATTTGACATACATATAGTGAACCAATTACAACACTTATCCTGTGTAGTACTTACTATCCTATGTAAATCAACACGTGTCTATACTTTAAAGTTTACTAGACCATAAGCCCGTGCAACGCACGGAAGCGTGGAATGTAAACAAACCGAGTGGGTTTCCAGGCGTACGATAAAAGTCAAGTATGTGTAATTAAGTAATTAGTGGGGTGTTTTTTGTGACGAAAATATCCTCTGTCCCCCCTCACTGTCACACACTTTCCGTGTATGAATTCCTGGCGCTATAGGCGGTCACATGAAAATTTGTATAGCATGACAAACAGTCTCTTCATTTAGATATATAGATAGATAGATAGTTAAAAATAGACAGGGATGTGACGATAGACAGCTTATCTGGAGGCTTCTATAGGGACCCTGTGATGTAGTCAGAAAATTGGAGTTAATGAGTCCTTCAAATATTGCCACGAAACACACACACACACACACACACACCTACTAATGTATATGGCAGGAGCGTGTTCCGTGGCATGATCAGGAGGAACCAGAAGCCTTCAATTATCATATACACGATCACAAGGTCCTTAATTATTTAAATACAGGCTTCTTGACGTTCTTGTTGTCCTTGAGAACAGATACACATCCTCCTACTGTCTGTCTCTACCCTTATAAAGGACCCTGTGATCGTGTATGAAAAGTGGTGGCTTCTGATACCACCTGACTATACCACCAAATTGTCAAGCTCCTTCCATAATAGTTGGTGCTTCGTGGGAATATATGGAGGACTCTCTAACCTCCAATATTCTGTCTACATCACTGAGTCCCTTATGAGAGAGAGAGAGAGAGAGAGAGAGAGAGAGAGAGAGAGAGAGAGAGAGAGTTCAAAACCAGTGTGACTACAATTAGTTTGACAGACAGTGGTGGTGGTTTTAACCTTGGGGGAGCTTAATTCATTACATAAGAAACATAGGAGAGACCCATACACTATAACTACATCACAGACGATATTATGTACTACTATGTTGGTGTAAGTTTGTTTCCTTCCTACCTCTGTTAAGGACCCTACATGTGATTGTGTATGGGAGCTTCCTATCCTATCTATGCCGTGAAACAAGCTCCTTTCATATAAGTGTGTGTGTGTGTGTGTGTGTGTGTGTTTCGTGGCAGTATTTGAAGGACTCATTTACCTTCAATTTTCTTACAACATCACCGGGTCCCTTGATTAGGACTGATTACTTAAGACGTGACCGTGTAGTGTGAACATGTCTATTGGTTTTACAGGGAAGAAATATTATAGTTTGATGTGACGTGACGGTAACGTGATTATATAGCCTAATCAAGTTGGATCTTGAGTCTAATGTAAATCAATCTTTACTCTGTGGTCTGATCTGATTGGCACGTAATATTCCATAGCCGACACACACATATATGTTTATAATTGAAGTGGAGTGAAGGTTTATGAAGGTTAATTAATTATAAGACTCTCGCAGTGGACACATTTTGAAGCTGAACACTTTTCTTCAAACCACTATATAGTCACTAACCCCAACGTACAGTCGCGATCCAAAATAGGTGTCCAGCAGGCTTGCTTCGAATAGCCTGTAATCGAGTGTTACATAAACAAACTCAAGTAAATATGAAACAGGATAAGCGTTGTAAATTGGTTCACCAGTATGTTAAATGATTCGAAACTTTAACAAACCCTGGATACAAATTTTGGATTACAAGTGTACAGTAATGATAGTTTACAAAGAGGTTGTTTATAAATAAGTACTGGGGATAATTCAATAGCATCAGTAACGTTGAAAGAGTCACAATATTATCTTGGGTTAGTTACCGTATTTAACACTGGTAAGTTACTACAGAATAAAACTTAAGATGAAAACGATTTGAGAGTTTTACTGACGTACAGTCGGCGGCAAAAGTCCTGTCGCCTCACTTGCTTCACCGAGGCACGCGATGTTCATAGACTCGAGTTAACTGCAAAAAACGTGCGTATTTTTTTTTGAGTCCATGAACACTGCTTGTCTCGGTGAAGCAAGTGAGGCGACAGGACTTCTGCCGCCGACTGTACAATGTTTCACTACCCAAATATAGGAAGCAAATTGTACTCAGTGGTCAACAATACAACTGTTTATCATTAAATTGTGATGTCATATTATACAGCTAGGAGTCTATAACATGTTGGGTTTATTTACCTTTTAAAAACCAAGAGCGATGAAAAATTTAAGTCTCACTGTACAATGCCAAAAGTGGCGTGATGAACCTTCCCCCTCACACGCTACACACAAACTGAACCCCAGCTTACCCAGGCTGTCTGAGGCTGAGGCCCCGCGGCCCCTCCCTGGCCACAGCCACTACTCCCAGGCCCCAATGATGGTCCCAGTCCCCCTCCCAGGTCCCCACTCCCCAGTCCCAGTCCCCGGCAGCTTCACATGTCCTGTAGCGACTAAAAAAAATCTAGTGTCAGTGACTCAGTGTGTGAAGATGATTTTGGGTTTTATGCCTATCGACTCATATATGACATGTGGTGTTGATCATATATTATGTCAGTTTTATTCCTACAACCTACAAGGTTGCTATCCTTCCTCTTTTTTTTTATAGCCGGGTACCTACTTATTACTGCTACATGTAAACAGCTATGACTATAGTGTGTGTGTGTGTGTGTTTGAGGATGAGATAATGTTTCTCATCGTTGGGTTGACGGTTGACTCACTATATAACCTCTTTGGTTGTGTTGGTGTTCCCTTCTCCCCCTTGTTCCCTTCTCTCTCCCCTCCTCTGAGTCCTCTCTCTCTCACTCATAATTTTCCTACGCCACAGACGCCTATTTCCTCTCTGACTACTATATTTAATTTATTTGTTTAATAATTTTTACTTTACAATGACCAACAAATACTGAAAAAAAGGAAGACATAATTGGTAATCACTGTCAAAACGTAGAATGAATAAATAACATTGGTAAACTCGATCATGGTTAAAAAACAAAAATCATCCACTTAGTATAGATACACTGGTAGATTCACTTTTACCGGATTTCCATACTCCAATGCAGTACCGAATGTATAATGTATGTTCTGTTCTATCCAGCCAGAATATATCAATAATTTATCATGTCAGCCAGGCAACTGTTGGTAAGATTGGGTTGCCATAAACGTTACCCTGGCAAGTATGTAACTGTTTGGGCTGTATATTACATTCCAGTGCCACACAGAAATAGAATAGAAATAGTAGACAGCAAAAATAATTATTAGAAAATATATATAAAATCAACTTGCCGAAATGTAATAGTGAAACATGTGCCAAGCAAATGTGTGATTGGCAACTGAAGGCCACGTGTAGCTCTTGATATGATATAACCTGTGTGAGAGATTACGTAATACTACTAATTCACAGTCAGTCAGGGTGTCAGTGTCACCCAACAGCCTGGAAATGAAACAAACAGAAATAAACATCTATGTAAAATGGTCTCTGGTATTCAAATCCACACACACACATTACCTAGCATTCTTCTTCTAGGCTTATATATATATATATATACTAACATGTTCCAGACGTTCCTTCGTTAGCTGTCTTTGTGAGTGGGAGTCATGATAGAGATATAATAGATTATACCTCCATGGTGGGAAGCCCCCGTTGTGTGGCTGGTCCCTCTTGGTGAAGGCAGTATAATAATATAGATTCGAGATCAAATTTCACCTATAAACTGATTTAGTTTCATTAAATTCAGACAACTTACAAATTTGACCCCATATGACCTCTCATGACCTCACCTATGTGCGGGCTGGGGTCAAAATAGTATTTCTCACTTAGTTGACTTACTATGACTATCGTAAACCTACCCGAAAACGTCTTCCAAATCCGTGAAATAGGCCGTATAATGTGATTTTGTAAATTTCCGTGAATTTTGAGCTGACCCAAGAGGTGAAGTCTAGATGATTCCCGGTAATGAGTTAATAATAATACAGTATACAGCTCAACCCACACACACTGCTGCACGAAATAGTATTATTCCCAAACGTATATATATATCGTCTACCAGTGAGGCTTTTATTACCAAAGTTATATAAGATACTGAAGTTGAGGCAAAAAAAGGAAATTTTGAGTTGAAGTGGAGGCAAAAAAGGGAAATTTTGAGTTGAAGTTGAGGCAAAAAAGGGAAATTTTGAATTGAAGTTGAGGCAAAAAAGGGAAATTTTGAGTTGAAGTTGAGGCAAAAAAAGGGAAATTTTGAGTTGAAGTTGAGGCAAAAAGGGAAATTCTGATGATGCTGTTGAAAATGGAGAAACTAATGTCGACATTGTTCTTGCTCTTGCTCTTGCTGTTACAGGTACCCCGGGTGTTTATTCCAGGGATGGCCTGTTATTGTTATTGTTGTTGACGATGGGGACTGATTGGTGGATTCGTCTTTGCATCAGATCAAATGGATATTTATTTTTCTTTTTTCTTTTGTTTTCCTGTGACAATGTTTCTATCATATATTATAGTATTAAAAAAATAGTCCTATTATCAATTTTACTTTTTTACCATTATAAACTGATATCCACGGATACTTTCCTTTCATCGTAGTAAATAATTATCTTGTTGGTAATAAAGAACAACACGTGTATGTATGTATGGTTTTGCAGCACCTAATAAGATGTATGATATTAAAATTATATAAGAGATGATTTTGGGTTTTATGCCTATCGACTCATATATGACATATGGTGTTGATCATATAATATATGATAATGCTGATTTTGTCAGTGGTTTGGCTGGTAAAAATTCACGACTGTCTGAAAATACAAGTTGGTCGTTTCTGGTCTGACTTGACATTTGAGCAACGTGTCTCTCCCTCTCTCTCCTGCATGTGTGTGGCCAATAACAGAGAGACACACATAAGTTACTGATAAACTCCTGTTATATGACCACACTCTCTCTCTCCTGCATGTGTGTGTGGCCAATAACAGAGAGACACACATAAGTTACTGATAAACTCCTGTTACATAACCGACACTACATCATCACACAAACATAAATTTAAGATACTTCGGTAATTATCATCATTAAGGACCCTGTGATCGTGTATATATGAGAATTGGAGGCTTCTGATTCCTCCCGACTACACCACCAAACAAGCTCCTTACATATTATAGGTGTGGTGTGTGTGTGTGTGTGTGTGTGGTGCGTGTGTGTGTGTATTGTGCGTGTGTGTGTATGTGGTGTGTGTTTCGTGGTAATAATTGAAGGACTCATTTATCTTCAATTTTCTGACATTACAGCAGGAAAAAAATTCAGAGTATAACATTTATGTGTGTAAATAATAAATGAAATAAACATAGATGATATTATAATATTTTATGTTTTATATCGTTTATGAAAATATTTTGTTCAGGTTTAGCAGGATATAACATCAGTGAATAAATACATATATATATATGTATGTCATAAGAAATAAAAAACCCATATATGTATAAATTTATAATGGAAGGTGTTGGTAGGAATTATATAATATTTATGTGTTTGTGTAATAAAGATAATAATAATAATATATTTTAATGCTTTAAATTGTTTCATTATTGGAAGTAGTAGTAGTATAATAATAATAATATTAATTTTTGAGGTTATTTAATGTAATGTGTTGGTAAGAATTATATAATATAAGTATATAATAAAGGTATAATATTAATAGATATAACATTTTTACTGCTTTATTTCGTTGGTGGAATTAGTAATAAAGATATTTTTAGGTTATACTTATATAATGGAATTTATTGGTAATAATTAATATCTATATATGTGTGTGTATAATAATAATTGATATAATATTTTTACTGCTTTATTTCGTTGGTGGAAGTAGTAGTATACAAATGTTATTTTTTGAGGTTGGTAATAATTAATATCTATATATGTGTATATAATAAAGGTATAATATTAATAATAGATATATAATATTATAATGCTTTATTTCGTTGGTGGAATTTGTAATATAATGAAGTTATATTTTTTTGAGGAATTTTGGAATTTGTTGGTGATAATTCCAATTTACTTTCCATATCCATAACCACCGAAGCCTCTATAACCTCCACCGAAGCCTCTATAACCTCCACCGAAGCCTCTATAACCTCCACCGAAGCCTCCATAACCTGGAATGAAATCTTTATGAATAGAAAATTAGGGATATATTTCTTTCCCATGCTTTTGAAGGAAAAGATTTTTTTAAGAATACCACCGTTAAAGAATTCCTTGGAAGGGAATGAAAAGTTTACACGTTGGTAGCCCTGTGCCTTGGAAAGGATAAATGTGTGTGCGTTTGTACGTCTATTAGCCCTCCGGGCGCAAAATATAAACAGTAAACACAACCACGCTGTGCTCAGAAGGTTTTGTTTTATATGAT
>JAWZYT010006075.1:50000-52500 GCA_034508575.1 Petrolisthes manimaculis
ATGAATTTGGTGAGTAATCTATACAGTGATTATTATTATTATTATTAAATGCCTTATGGGTGAATTATTTAATGAATTTGGTGAGTAATCTATACAGTGATTATTATTATCTAACTGTTGGATAGATATTGTGAATGTGGATATTGGCCTTTTGCAAAATAATGAAGCCTTAAAATTTTGGTTGGTTGGGGAGCTAACAAACCAATGCCACTGTGGAATCAAGCCTTTATCACTAGAAGTAACTTTTTTATCACATTTGCATCGACTTATCTCTCTTTTTTGTTCCTCTTTCTTCCTCTGTAGTGACTCGATAATAATACAAATAATAATAAAAAAAAAAAATAATAATAATAATAATAATAATAACAATACAAATAATATATAATAAAAAAAAATCCTAATAAAAATAATAATAACAATACAAATAATATATAATAAAAAAAAATCCTAATAAAAATAAAAATAATAATAATAAAAAAAAAATAAGGGTTATCCTTGTACTCAACACTAATGTAAATCACTTATAGTTATTTATAGGAATGAGTTTCTGTTTATTTGTTTTATTAAGAGCTCAGTTCATCTTCCTCTTCCAAGTGTTCCTGGACGATGGTTTAATATATGGTATTAATATTTATTTGCATTGCAGGTGTGTGTGTGTGTGTGTGTTGGTGTGCCAGGACTTTTGGGAGCAGGTGTGTAATGGCAGGGGTTGACTCATTTACCCCTGTAGTAGCTGTGTCATGGCAGGGTTACCTCTACCCCTGTAATGGCAGGGGTTGACTCATTTACCCCTGTAGTAGCTGTGTCATGGCAGGGTTACCTCTACCCCTGTAATGGCAGGGGTTGACTCATTTACCCCTGTAGTAGCTGTGTCATGGCAGGGTTACCTCTACCCCTGTAATGGCAGGGGTTGACTCATTTACCCCTGTAGTAGCTGTGTCATGGCAGGGTTACCTCTACCCCTGTAATGGCAGGGGTTGACTCATTTACCCCTGTAGTAGCTGTGTCATGGCAGGGTTACCTCTACCCCTGTAATGGCAGGGGTTGACTCATTTACCCCTGTAGTAGCTGTGTCATGGCAGGGTTACCTCTACCCCTGTAATGGCAGGGGTTGACTCATTTACCCCTGTAGTAGCTGTGTCATGGCAGGGTTACCTCTACCCCTGTAATGGCAGGGGTTGACTCATTTACCCCTGTAGTAGCTGTGTCATGGCAGGGTTACCTCTACCCCTGTAATGGCAGGGGTTGACTCATTTACCCCTGTAGTAGCTGTGTCATGGCAGGGTTACCTCTACCCCTGTAATGGCAGGGGTTGACTCATTTACCCCTGTAGTAGCTGTGTCATGGCAGGGTTACCTCTACCCCTGTAATGGCAGGGGTTGACTCATTTACCCCTGTAGTAGCTGTGTCATGGCAGGGTTACCTCTACCCCTGTAATGGCAGGGGTTGACTCATTTACCCCTGTAGTAGCTGTGTCATGGCAGGGTTACCTCTACCCCTGTAATGGCAGGGGTTGACTCATTTACCCCTGTAGTAGCTGTGTCATGGCAGGGTTACCTCTACCCCTGTAATGGCAGGGGTTGACTCATTTACCCCTGTAGTAGCTGTGTCATGGCAGGGTTACCTCTACCCCTGTAATGGCAGGGGTTGACTCATTTACCCCTGTAGTAGCTGTGTCATGGCAGGGTTACCTCTACCCCTGTAATGGCAGGGGTTGACTCATTTACCCCTGTAGTAGCTGTGTCATGGCAGGGTTACCTCTACCCCTGTAATGGCAGGGGTTGACTATTCTAACAGGGTTCACCAGGGTATATACAGTGAGTCTAAGGCTGCTTTCACACCAGCGTGTGTGTTTGATGTGCGTTCCGGAACGCGTTAGATTTTTGTAGCCGCGTTGGACACACGTTTGCTACGCGTCCACGTTTCAATATTGACAGTCCCCCCCCCCCCAGTTCATTAATATTAGTTCATTAATTATATTAGGCTACATGATGTATACATACATACATGTACAGTCTGGGGCAGAAGTCTTGTTGCTTCAACTGCTTCACTGAGACCTACAGTGTTCATTAACTTGAGAAATACACACATACATTTTCTACACCTAATAATGTTGAGTCTATGAACATCATGTGCCTCAGTGAAGCAAGTGAGGCAACAACACTTTTGCTGCTCACTGACTCTACCTTATAACAATTATTATGCTGAAATATATATGCATATTTACTATCAATGACTATACAGTATATTATACTTGAATGTATTACACACCAAAAATACTTGTTGCCAGTGTACTGAACACATAATGTAGTAGCAACAAGTGTTATCCATCCATCTGTGTGTAAGGTTTGAACAGAACTAACAGAGTCCTCTGGGCTGTCACCACACCTGAGAGAGGTAGTTAACGACCGTTGTGTCTGTCTGTACACGTGGTATCTAGTCATTGTTACCAGTAGTCAGTAACGACGTGTGTATTAATAACGACACACGTGTCCATGTT
>JAWZYT010006075.1:57500-65000 GCA_034508575.1 Petrolisthes manimaculis
AATTGTGAGAGAATGAGTGTGTGTGTGAAACTTTTACACACACGGTGAGAAAGAGAGATAAATTTTGCACACACATACATAAACAGAAGTGAGATAGAGTGAGAGAGAATAGAGATAGAGAGAGAAAAAGAAAGAGTTATACTGTACTGTATATATTTTTAAAGTCTATGTGTGTGTTTTTATGTATACTAAATTTATGTATATATATGTATGTATTTTCAAAGAAGTTTCATCACCATGTATGTATGTATGTATGTCTGTGTGTATTTTAATAGGTTATGTATGTGTGTATAATTTTATCTGTATATTTTTATATTATTATTATTATTTATTTACAGATGAAGGCAGTTGTTGTTGTTGTTGTTTACTAAAGAGAGAACACACAAACAAACAAACAAACATATTATCAGGTTAGTAATTATTATTGTTATTATTATTATTATTATTATTATTCATACAATATTTGTATATGTATGTATGTATGTATGTAGTGTGTGTGTGTGTGTGTGTGTGTCTTTCCCTCTGTGTGTGTGTGTCTTTCTCTCTGTGTGTAGAAATGTAGAAAAAAACGTACACATAAATTCACTACTTACATAAACAGGTTAATAAATTACAAAAAAACACAGCCAAACAAAGCAGCCGGACTCTGGGCAGGGAGTGGTGTGTGTGTGTGTGTGTGTGTGTGTGTGTGTGTGTGTGTCTGTGTGTGTGCGTGTGTGTGTGTGTGTGTGTGTATGTGTGTGTGTGTGTGTTTAGAATATGGTTTAAGGCTGTAAGAGAGAGAAACTTAGATAAAGGTAATAAATGAGGAATAAAGAAAGTGAAAGAGAATTAATAAATTGAATTTAACACAAAACTATAATGTTATTAATCTAAATAATTCTATGTAGGCCTTATAATTATGATATATGGGATAAAATATCATTAATTATTCATTTTTGTTATTAATTAATTATTCTTTTTTGTTATTAATTAATTATTCATTTTTGTTATTAATTAATTATTCATTTTTGTTATTAATTATTGGTTTTTGTTATTAATTAATTATTCGTTTTTGTTATTAATTATTTGTTTTTGTTATTAATTAATTATTCTTTTTTGTTATTAATTATTTATTTATTTTTGTTATTAATTAATTATTCATTTTTGTTATTAATTAATTATTCATTTTTGTTTCAGATTGGTTTTTGAAAGAAGAATGAAGAAAAGAAGAAAGAAAAGACAGAGAGAGAGGGAAAGAGAGAAAGACACACACACACACACACACAGAAAGAGAGAGAGAGAAAGACACACACAGAAAGAGAGAGACTTTCTTTCTGTGTGTGTCTTTTGTCTCTCTCTTTCTGTGTGTGTGTGTGTGTGTGTGTGTGTGTGTGTGTCTTTCCCTCTCTGTGTGTGTGTGAGAGGGAAAGACACACACACACACACAGAAAGAGAGAGAGAGAGAGACAAAAAAAAAAAAATGTATATATAAAATTGTCCGAAGATGTAATATACCTTTGTAATTACTGTTATTCTGTTTATTATTTCTCCTGTGGTTATTTTGCATGTATGGGAGTAGGGGACAGGCTTGGGGGGAGGGGGGTGCTGGAATAGGGGGACAGGCTTTCTACACACACATACTCTGTCACACACACACCTTCTCTCTACCTCCCCTTCTCTCCACACACACATACCTTCTCTCCACCTCTCTCTCCCTCCACACACACACACACCTCCCCTTCTCTCTCTCCCTCCACACACACACAGACACCTTCTCTCCACCTCCCCAACTTCTCTCCACCTCACCTTCTCTCCACACACACACACACAGACCACATTTTTAACAGACGATTTGAACTCTGGTCATCACAGCCACAGTCCATTACACTACCCACTCTGCCACGCCACCCCCAATTATATACACACTATTGACATATTTATGGTATAGGAAGAAACTATTTAATAGAATATAAATAAACATACATTCATTCTCCAACTCTCATAATTACACACACACTTATATTCTGTCACTCTTACACACACATACATTCTCTCACAACACAGCTACACCCAATTCAACACCTTTAAAAATCCTTGGTGTTCTGAGGTGGAATCGAACCGTGATCCTTCACAGTCACAGTCCAACACTCTCTCCACTCAGCCACCACCACCCACAACTATATTGAGACAATTGTTGTATTTATCCATCTGTTTTATGAAACTATTTAATATAATACGAAGAGAAAGACACACAGAACACACACACACACCCCAGATGAGACAATGTTGGTACCATAGCTTCTCTTCTGTCCTACTAGATATTTTTTGATACATACACATTATAGTTTGATACACACACAGCTAGACCCAATTCAACACCTTTAAAAATACCAGATGTTCTGAGGTGGAATCGAACCCTGATCCTTTACAGTCACAGTCCAGCACTCTCTCCACTCAGCCACCACCACCCATATCTATATACAGACAATTGTTGTATTTATATACCTGTTTTATGAAACTTTTTAAAATAATACGAGTGTTTGTATACATGTATGTGTATTTATCTATCTGTTTTATGTTTGTATATATGTATCTATCTATCTGTTTTTATGAAACTTTTTAAAATAATACGAGTTCACATAGACAATTGATGTATTTATCTATCTGTTTATATGTATTTATCTATCCGTTATATGAAACTTTAAAAAAAAAAAACGAGTGTTTGTATATGTATTTATCTATTTGTTTTATGAAACTATTTAATATAATACGAGTGTTTGTATATGTATTTATCTATCTGTTTTATGAAACTAATATAATCTGAATGTTTGTATACATGTTTTTCAATATAATCATGTAGAGAAATAATATTATATAGTATTATTTTTTTTTTTTTTTATATAATAGATAGATATATCTATGTATCTGTAATTGTTATTTGTCTATGTATATATATATGAAATATAATTAATGTTATATACTGTATATGATATAATTATGTACAGAAATTATATATATACTATTGATTTAGTTATATCACTAGTTTATCTATGTATCTGAAAATATTTGTCTATAAATATATATGTTATAATGAATGTATGTAATATAATGTTATTATAATAGATATATGAATGATTATAATATGTAGCAAAATTATTTATTTAAGTATTTGAAATTGTTATTTGTCTATATAGGCCCCTATCTATCTAATATAATATATACATCTAATATAATATATATATTTAATTTAATTATATATACAGTATTAATTATCTAGTATATAAATATGCATCTTAAATTGTTATTTGAATCAAATTCTGTATATCTATCTTACTGCTATATTGATATTATGAATGTTTGTATAATAATTATATGATATTGTATAACATTCTTGGCTTATTTTTTCATATATTGATTTGGGAAAAAAAAAAAAAAAAAAAATTATATATATATATAATCTGTTTATCTCAAATATTTATTTGTATTAATTATTCCATCTATGATTTTGTTTGTACCTCAAAAATCTATCTCGGTTTCAGATGGATTTATATATTGATCCATTACTTATAATTTTCTCGTAAGTTTATATTTCCAATAGTTTATATATTTTCAGTTTTTATATGTAGTATAAATTTCAAATTTGTTAATTGTACACCTTGATAATGTGTATCATTAAATATATCAAACTCTTTATTCATTAAATATATTTAATTATTAATATATATTATTATTATTACTATTATTATTATTACTATAATTACTATTATTATTATTATTATTAATATTATTAAATATTCATTAAATATGTATCTTTGAATAATGTGTTTCTCTATATACCTTTTTTATACCTTTACATTTTATTTAGGTTTTTATCAAGTAAAACAACAAACAAACAACTTGCTAAACCAAATATATACAATTAACATACAATTATTACGTATATTCCAATTAAAACAAATACACCTAACAACTTTATTTATTTATTACAAATTATTTATTACAAATTTCAAAGACTTTCCAGAAAACAGCCAACATCAATTTATAAACAAAAAAATGAATAAATCTTTATTTTGAAATTCTTATTCAAAAATCCACCAAAATAAATTTAATAATAAAAAAGTAATAATAATATAAAACTTTGAAAATTTAGAAATTCATATTCAAACTAAACCAAAAATTATGTGAATTTAAGAGGGTGTGGGAATAGGGGGACAGGCTTCAGGGGGGGGGGGGTTGGGGGACAGGCTTGGGGGGGAATAGGGGACAGGCTTGGGGGGTGCGGGAATAGGGGACAGGCTTGGGGGGAACTGGGGGGTGCGGGAATAGGGGACAGGCTTGGGGGGAACTGGGGGGTGCGGGAATAGGGGACAGGCTTGGGGGGAACTGGGGGGTGCGGGAATAGGGGACAGGCTTGGGGGGAACTGGGGGGTGCAGGAATAGGGGACAGGCTTGGGGGGAACTGGGGGGTGCGGGAATAGGGGACAGGCTTGGGGGGGATTAGAGGTGTGGGAATAGGGGACAGGCTTGGGGGGGATTAGAGGAGGTGTGGGAATAGGGTGACAGGCTTTCTACCTACCTCAAGCCTGTCCCCTATTCCCACACCCTCTTAAATTCACATAATTTTTGGTTTAGTTTGAATATGAATTTCTAAATTTTCAAAGTTTTATTTTATTATTATTATTATTATTTTTTTTTTTATTATTATTTTTTTGTTTGTTATTCTGTTCTTCTGTTATCACTCCACTTCCTGTTCTCTTGTTCTTCTCTGTTCTCCTCACACCTGAAATAACATAACGGTACAATAATTATTAGTAATTATTTGTAATAGTATGGCAATCAAACCTTTTCAGGAATAATACACACACACACACACACACAGGAATAATACATACACACACACACACACACACGAGGAATAATGCACACACACACACACAGGAATAATACATACACGCACACACACACACGAGGAATAATACACACACACACACACAGGAATAATACATACACACACACAAACACACAAGGAATAATACACACACACACACACACACACAGGAATAATACATACACACACACAGGAATAATACATACACACACACAGGAATAATACATATACACACACAAACACACAAGGAATAATACACACACACACACAGGAATAATACATACATACATACACACATTATTACGGTACGGTATGTTTTTTTTTAATCTAAAAGTACGGTATGGAATTACAGTAAGGTATGTTTTTTTTTAATCTAAAAGTAAGGTATGTTTTTTTTTAATCTAAAAGTACGGTATGTTTTTTTTTAATCTAAAAGTACGGTATGGAATTACAGTAAGGTATGTTTTTTTTTTAATCTAAAAGTAAGGTATGTTTTTTTTTTAATCTAAAAGTAAGGTATGTTTTTTTTTTAATCTAAAAGTAAGGTATGTTTTTTTTTAATCTAAAAGAAAGGTATGTTTTTTTTTAATCTAAAAGTACGGTATGGAATTACAGTAAGGTATGTTTTTTTTTAATCTAAGGGTGCATTCACACCAAGCGAGTCGCGTCAAGTCGTGTCACGTCAAGTTAGTGTACGTCACAATACGTCATAATTCGCCACCCGTAGTTAGCATTAAATCACCCGTAGTTAGCATTAAATCACCCGTAGTTAGCATTAAATCACCCGTAGTTAGCATTAAATCATATGGATGTAAGGCAAAGCCGTTCACACCGAATGTGTCACGTCGTGTCGTGTCGTGTCGAGTCGAGTCACAGATGGCACCAGACCCATTTCTGTTCAGTCTACAATGTTCATCAATGTTCAGTCTAGTGTTCAGTCTACAGTGTTCAGTCTACAGTGTTCAGTCTACAGTGTTCAGTCTACAGTGTTCAGTCTCCAGTGTTCAGTCTACAGTGTTCAGTCTACAGTGTTCAGTCTACAGTATTCAGTCTACAGTATTCAGTCTACAGTGTTCAGTCTACAGTGTTCAGTCTACAGTATTCAGTCTACAGTATTCAGTCTACAGTGTTCAGTCTACAGTGTTCAGTCTACAGTGTTCAGTCTACAGTGTTCAGTCTACAGTGTTCAGTCTACAGTATTCAGTCTACAGTGTTCAGTCTACAGTGTTCAGTCTACAGTATTCAGTCTACAGTGTTCAGTCTACAGTGTTCAGTCTACAGTATTCAGTCTACAGTGTTCAGTCTACAGTGTTCAGTCTACAGTGTTCAGTCTACAGTGTTCAGTCTACAGTATTCAGTCTACAGTGTTCAGTCTACAGTGTTCAGTCTACAGGTTATAAATTGTGTGTGTGTTTGTAGGACTCACCATTGTGTGTGTGTGTGTGTTTAGTGTCAATATTTGAAGGACTCACTAACCTTCTATTTTCTTATTACATCATGACACACACACACACACACAGAGGTCCTTCAGAAGGCAACATCAGGACAGGCTTCAATCCACTTTCTTGTACCAGGTTATAAATTGACCCTCGTCTCACTCCATCTGAAAAAAAAAAACATGGAATTAATTATGGTGTTGTGGGAAGAGTGGGACAGGCTTGGTGGGGGTGTGGGGGGTGTGGGAGGAGGGGGACAGGCTTGGTGGGGGGTGTGGGGGGTGTGGGACAGGCTTGGTGGGGGTGTGGGGGGGTGTGGGAGGAGGGGGACAGGCTTGGTGGGGGTGTGGGGTGTGTGGGAGGAGGGGGACAGGCTGTGTGGGGTGTGTGGGAGTAGGGGACAGGCTTGGTGGGGGTGTGGGGTGTGTGGGAGGAGGGGACAGGCTTGGTGGGGGTGTGGGGGGTGTGGGAGTAGGGGGACAGGCTTGGTGGGGGTTTAGGGGGTGTGGGAGGAGGGGGACAGGCTTGGTGGGGGTGTGGGAGGAGTGGGACAGGCTTGGTGGGGGTGTGGGGGTTGTGGGAGGAGGGGGACAGGCTTGGTGGGGGTGTGGGGGTGTGTGGGAGGAGGGGGACAGGCTTGGTGGGACTGGGGTGTGTGTGGGAGTAGGGGGACAGGCTTGGTGGGGGTGTGGGGGTTGTGGGAGGAGGGGGACAGGCTTGGTGGGGGACTGGGGTGTGTGTGGGAATAGAGAGACAGGCTTGGTGGGGGTGTGGGGTGTGTGGGAGGAGGGGGACAGGCTTGGTGGGGGTTTAGGGGTGTGTGGGAGTAGGGGACAGGCTTGGTGGGGGTTTAGGGGTGTGTGGGAGTAGGGGACAGGCTTGGTGGGGGTTTAGGGGTGTGTGGGAATAGAGAGACAGGCTTGGTGGGGGTTTAGGGGTGTGTGGGAATAGAGAGACAGGCTTGGGGGGACTGGGGTGTGTGTGGGAATAGAGAGACAGGCTTGGTGGGGGGACTGGGGTGTGTGTGGGAGTAGGGGACAGGCTTAGGTTGTAGGAATAGAGTTACATTTACATGGGTAATATTCTTTCATTTACATGTTTAATCAATTTACTATTCATCTCTAATATTATTTATACATGTATTCACTCATTCATCCTCATTTAATTTTAATTTTAAATGTATTATGTATATTT
>JAWZYT010006075.1:72500-79485 GCA_034508575.1 Petrolisthes manimaculis
AATAATAATAATAATAATAATAATAATAATAATAATAATAATAATAATAACAACAATAATAATAATAATAATAATACTTACCTTTCATAACCTCGTTAGCACCTGTTGAAATTACAATAGATTAGGTTTGCTTAATAATATTAATAATAATACTAATACATCATTAAGAGAGAGGGAGAGAGAGGGAGATAGAGAGAGAGGGAGATAGAGGGAGATAGAGAGAGATAGAGACAGAGGGAGATAGAGGGAGAGAGAGATAGAGAGACACACAAACACGAAACTTATAATTACCTATTATCATTATATTAACACATTTATCAACATTATTTATTGTTTACTGAATACTAAAGGTATTATTTATTGTTTACTGAATGCTAAATGTACTATAAATAATGTATAACTTACCAAAATGACGTAATAAGTTAGTTAATACACAAAGCATTATTCCCTCCATTTTCTCGTTAGCAGTGTTGCCAGATCAGATGCATACAATGTTACCAGATCAGAGAGAGAGAGACACACCCACACACGAAACTTATTATTACCTAATATCGTTATTTTAACACATTTATTAACATTATTTATTGTTTACTATAAATAAATGTACTATAAATAATGTATAACTTACCAAAATGACGTAATAAGTTGGTTAGGGTGTGTGTGTGTGTCCAGCTGTGTGTGTGTGTGTGTGTGTGTGTTGGTCCCAAGACGAAGATGCCACCACTCCAAGACCAACACCTGTTAATAATAATAATAATAGTAATAATAATAATAGTAATAATAATAATAATAATAATAGTAGTAATAATAATAATAATAATAATAATAATAATAATAATAATAATAATAGTAATAATAATAGTAATAATAATAATTAGGTTAGGTCAGATTAATTTTGGGTATTATTACAGCATAACTGTGTTTTTGGTTAGGCTTGAGCAGTGTTACCACATTAGGCTAGGTCCCGGGAATTTGCCCCAGTCACTTTATGATAGTTTATACCGGTTATACCCGGTATTTTGCCCAGGTTAGGTCCCGGTATTTTGCCCAGGTTAGGTCACGGTAGTCTGCCCAGGTTAGGTCTCGGTAGTCTGCCCAGGTTAGGTCTCGGTAGTCTGCCCAGGTTAGGTCTCGGTAGTCTGCCCAGGTTAGGTCCAGGTATTTAGCCCAGGTTAGGTCCAGGTAGTCTGCCCAGGTTAGGTCCCGGTAGTCTGCCCAAAATAGTGAATAATTATATAAAAAATGTACAATATAGTGAATGGAGTACTTCTGTAGTTTTACCAATAATAATAATAATAATAATAATAATAATAATAATAATAATAATAATAATAATAATAATAATAATAATAATAATAGTAATAACAATAATAATAATAATAATAATAATAATAATAATAATACTTACCTTTCATAACCTCGTTAGCACCTGTTGAAATTACAATAGATTAGGTTTGCTTAATAATATTAATATTAATAATAATACATCATTAAGAGAGAGATAGAGAGAGAGGGAGATAGAGGGAGAGAGAGATAGAGAGGGAGAGAGAGATAGAGAGAGAGGGAGATAGAGAGAGAGAGAGATAGAGGGAGAGAGAGATAGAGGGAGAGAGAGATAGAGAGAGACACACACACGAAACTTATAATTACCTATTATCATTATTTTAACACATTTATCAACATTATTTATTGTTTACTGAATACTAAAGGTATTATTTATTGTTTACTGAATGCTAAATGTACTATAAATAATGTATAACTTACCAAAATGACGTAATAAGTTGGTTAATAAACAAATCATTTTCTTTCCCTCCATTTCTCAGTAGCGCAGTGTTGCCAGATCAGATGCATACAATGTTACCAGATCAGAGAGAGAGACACACACACACACACACGAAACTTATTATTACCTGATATCGTTATTTTAACACATTTATCAACATTATTTATTGTTTACTATAAATAAATGTACTATAAATAATGTATAACTTACCAAAATGATGTAATAAATTGGTTAATACACAAATAATTTAGTTTCCCTCTATTTCTCAGTAGCAGTGTTACCAGATCAGATGCATACAATGTTACCAGATCAGGATATCCTCTCTTCTCCCTATTTCCTTCGTTTATCAATTATATCTCTATAATAACGCGTTTTTGACCTGTTTTCACCTGTAATTTGGATTATAAAACATAAACTACATATAATGGAGGTGAATAATTAAGAAATATAAGCATTAACTCCCTAAAAAGCTGTTAGGCTCAGGCATTACATATCCAACCCCTATATTGACTTGTTTTGACTAGAATAATGGTTTTTTGACCTGTTTTCACCTGTCATTTGGATTCTACATCATAAAATACACCTAATCTATATCATTGGAGCATCCCCAATGGGTTTAATTAAGAAATATGAGCAATAAAATATTTTGTATGGTATATAAATATAACATCTGATTCCCTATTTTAGTAGGAGCTGGTGGCCTAGTGGTTATGGTGCTGGAAAGTGAATTGATAGGCCACTGGGTCGTAGGTTCGAGGCTCCCCTGAAACCAAGTATAAAAAGATTTTAAATAGGTGAGGTGAGGTGAGGTGAGGTGAGGTGAGGTTAGGTTAGGTTAGGTTAGGTTAGGTTAGGTTAGGTTAGGTTAGGTTAGGTTAGGTTAGGTTAGGTTAGGTTAGGTTAGGTTAGGTTAGGTTAGGTTAGGTTAGGTTAGGTTAGGTTAGGTTAGGTTAGGTTAGGTTAGGTTAGGTTAGGTTAGGTTAGGTTAGGTTAGGTTAGGTTAGGTTAGGTTAGGTTAGGTTAGGTTAGGTTAGGTTAGGTTAGGTTAGGTTAGGTTAGGTTAGGTTAGGTTAGGTTAGGTTAGGTTAGGTTAGGTTAGGTTAGGTTAGGTTAGGTTAGGTTAGGTTAGGTTAGGTTAGGTTAGGTTAGGTTAGGTTAGGTTAGGTTAGGTTAGGTTAGGTTAGGTTAGGTTAGGTTAGGTTAGGTTAGGTTAGGTTAGGTTAGGTTAGGTTAGGTTAGGTTAGGTTAGGTTAGGTTAGGTTAGGTTAGGTTAGGTTAGGTTAGGTTAGGTTAGGTTAGGTTAGGTTAGGTTAGGTTAGGTTAGGTTAGGTTAGGTTAGGTTAGGTTAGGTTAGGTTAGGTTAGGTTAGGTTAGGTTAGGTTAGGTTAGGTTAGGTTAGGTTAGGTTAGGTTAGGTTAGGTTAGGTTAGGTTAGGTTAGGTTAGGTTAGGTTAGGTTAGGTTAGGTTAGGTTAGGTTAGGTTAGGTTAGGTTAGGTTAGGTTAGGTTAGGTTAGGTTAGGTTAGGTTAGGTTAGGTTAGGTTAGGTTAGGTTAGGTTAGGTTAGGTTAGGTTAGGTTAGGTTAGGTTAGGTTAGGTTAGGTTAGGTTAGGTTAGGTTAGGTTAGGTTAGGTTAGGTTAGGTTAGGTTAGGTTAGGTTAGGTTAGGTTAGGTTAGGTTAGGTTAGGTTAGGTTAGGTTAGGTTAGGTTAGGTTAGGTTAGGTTAGGTTAGGTTAGGTTAGGTTAGGTTAGGTTAGGTTAGGTTAGGTTAGGTTAGGTTAGGTTAGGTTAGGTTAGGTTAGGTTAGGTTAGGTTAGGTTAGGTTAGGTTAGGTTAGGTTAGGTTAGGTTAGGTTAGGTTAGGTTAGGTTAGGTTAGGTTAGGTTAGGTTAGGTTAGGTTAGGTTAGGTTAGGTTAGGTTAGGTTAGGTTAGGTTAGGTTAGGTTAGGTTAGGTTAGGTTAGGTTAGGTTAGGTTAGGTTAGGTTAGGTTAGGTTAGGTTAGGTTAGGTTAGGTTAGGTTAGGTTAGGTTAGGTTAGGTTAGGTTAGGTTAGGTTAGGTTAGGTTAGGTTAGGTTAGGTTAGGTTAGGTTAGGTTAGGTTAGGTTAGGTTAGGTTAGGTTAGGTTAGGTTAGGTTAGGTTAGGTTAGGTTAGGTTAGGTTAGGTTAGGTTAGGTTAGGTTAGGTTAGGTTAGGTTAGGTTAGGTTAGGTTAGGTTAGGTTAGGTTAGGTTAGGTTAGGTTAGGTTAGGTTAGGTTAGGTTAGGTTAGGTTAGGTTAGGTTAGGTTAGGTTAGGTTAGGTTAGGTTAGGTTAGGTTAGGTTAGGTTAGGTTAGGTTAGGTTAGGTTAGGTTAGGTTAGGTTAGGTTAGGTTAGGTTAGGTTAGGTTAGGTTAGGTTAGGTTAGGTTAGGTTAGGTTAGGTTAGGTTAGGTTAGGTTAGGTTAGGTTAGGTTAGGTTAGGTTAGGTTAGGTTAGGTTAGGTTAGGTTAGGTTAGGTTAGGTTAGGTTAGGTTAGGTTAGGTTAGGTTAGGTTAGGTTAGGTTAGGTTAGGTTAGGTTAGGTTAGGTTAGGTTAGGTTAGGTTAGGTTAGGTTAGGTTAGGTTAGGTTAGGTTAGGTTAGGTTAGGTTAGGTTAGGTTAGGTTAGGTTAGGTTAGGTTAGGTTAGGTTAGGTTAGGTTAGGTTAGGTTAGGTTAGGTTAGGTTAGGTTAGGTTAGGTTAGGTTAGGTTAGGTTAGGTTAGGTTAGGTTAGGTTAGGTTAGGTTAGGTTAGGTTAGGTTAGGTTAGGTTAGGTTAGGTTAGGTTAGGTTAGGTTAGGTTAGGTTAGGTTAGGTTAGGTTAGGTTAGGTTAGGTTAGGTTAGGTTAGGTTAGGTTAGGTTAGGTTAGGTTAGGTTAGGTTAGGTTAGGTTAGGTTAGGTTAGGTTAGGTTAGGTTAGGTTAGGTTAGGTTAGGTTAGGTTAGGTTAGGTTAGGTTAGGTTAGGTTAGGTTAGGTTAGGTTAGGTTAGGTTAGGTTAGGTTAGGTTAGGTTAGGTTAGGTTAGGTTAGGTTAGGTTAGGTTAGGTTAGGTTAGGTTAGGTTAGGTTAGGTTAGGTTAGGTTAGGTTAGGTTAGGTTAGGTTAGGTTAGGTTAGGTTAGGTTAGGTTAGGTTAGGTTAGGTTAGGTTAGGTTAGGTTAGGTTAGGTTAGGTTAGGTTAGGTTAGGTTAGGTTAGGTTAGGTTAGGTTAGGTTAGGTTAGGTTAGGTTAGGTTAGGTTAGGTTAGGTTAGGTTAGGTTAGGTTAGGTTAGGTTAGGTTAGGTTAGGTTAGGTTAGGTTAGGTTAGGTTAGGTTAGGTTAGGTTAGGTTAGGTTAGGTTAGGTTAGGTTAGGTTAGGTTAGGTTAGGTTAGGTTAGGTTAGGTTAGGTTAGGTTAGGTTAGGTTAGGTTAGGTTAGGTTAGGTTAGGTTAGGTTAGGTTAGGTTAGGTTAGGTTAGGTTAGGTTAGGTTAGGTTAGGTTAGGTTAGGTTAGGTTAGGTTAGGTTAGGTTAGGTTAGGTTAGGTTAGGTTAGGTTAGGTTAGGTTAGGTTAGGTTAGGTTAGGTTAGGTTAGGTTAGGTTAGGTTAGGTTAGGTTAGGTTAGGTTAGGTTAGGTTAGGTTAGGTTAGGTTAGGTTAGGTTAGGTTAGGTTAGGTTAGGTTAGGTTAGGTTAGGTTAGGTTAGGTTAGGTTAGGTTAGGTTAGGTTAGGTTAGGTTAGGTTAGGTTAGGTTAGGTTAGGTTAGGTTAGGTTAGGTTAGGTTAGGTTAGGTTAGGTTAGGTTAGGTTAGGTTAGGTTAGGTTAGGTTAGGTTAGGTTAGGTTAGGTTAGGTTAGGTTAGGTTAGGTTAGGTTAGGTTAGGTTAGGTTAGGTTAGGTTAGGTTAGGTTAGGTTAGGTTAGGTTAGGTTAGGTTAGGTTAGGTTAGGTTAGGTTAGGTTAGGTTAGGTTAGGTTAGGTTAGGTTAGGTTAGGTTAGGTTAGGTTAGGTTAGGTTAGGTTAGGTTAGGTTAGGTTAGGTTAGGTTAGGTTAGGTTAGGTTAGGTTAGGTTAGGTTAGGTTAGGTTAGGTTAGGTTAGGTTAGGTTAGGTTAGGTTAGGTTAGGTTAGGTTAGGTTAGGTTAGGTTAGGTTAGGTTAGGTTAGGTTAGGTTAGGTTAGGTTAGGTTAGGTTAGGTTAGGTTAGGTTAGGTTAGGTTAGGTTAGGTTAGGTTAGGTTAGGTTAGGTTAGGTTAGGTTAGGTTAGGTTAGGTTAGGTTAGGTTAGGTTAGGTTAGGTTAGGTTAGGTTAGGTTAGGTTAGGTTAGGTTAGGTTAGGTTAGGTTAGGTTAGGTTAGGTTAGGTTAGGTTAGGTTAGGTTAGGTTAGGTTAGGTTAGGTTAGGTTAGGTTAGGTTAGGTTAGGTTAGGTTAGGTTAGGTTAGGTTAGGTTAGGTTAGGTTAGGTTAGGTTAGGTTAGGTTAGGTTAGGTTAGGTTAGGTTAGGTTAGGTTAGGTTAGGTTAGGTTAGGTTAGGTTAGGTTAGGTTAGGTTAGGTTAGGTTAGGTTAGGTTAGGTTAGGTTAGGTTAGGTTAGGTTAGGTTAGGTTAGGTTAGGTTAGGTTAGGTTAGGTTAGGTTAGGTTAGGTTAGGTTAGGTTAGGTTAGGTTAGGTTAGGTTAGGTTAGGTTAGGTTAGGTTAGGTTAGGTTAGGTTAGGTTAGGTTAGGTTAGGTTAGGTTAGGTTAGGTTAGGTTAGGTTAGGTTAGGTTAGGTTAGGTTAGGTTAGGTTAGGTTAGGTTAGGTTAGGTTAGGTTAGGTTAGGTTAGGTTAGGTTAGGTTAGGTTAGGTTAGGTTAGGTTAGGTTAGGTTAGGTTAGGTTAGGTTAGGTTAGGTTAGGTTAGGTTAGGTTAGGTTAGGTTAGGTTAGGTTAGGTTAGGTTAGGTTAGGTTAGGTTAGGTTAGGTTAGGTTAGGTTAGGTTAGGTTAGGTTAGGTTAGGTTAGGTTAGGTTAGGTTAGGTTAGGTTAGGTTAGGTTAGGTTAGGTTAGGTTAGGTTAGGTTAGGTTAGGTTAGGTTAGGTTAGGTTAGGTTAGGTTAGGTTAGGTTAGGTTAGGTTAGGTTAGGTTAGGTTAGGTTAGGTTAGGTTAGGTTAGGTTAGGTTAGGTTAGGTTAGGTTAGGTTAGGTTAGGTTAGGTTAGGTTAGGTTAGGTTAGGTTAGGTTAGGTTAGGTT
>JAWZYT010006076.1:0-45000 GCA_034508575.1 Petrolisthes manimaculis
ATAGTAATAATAATAATAATAACAATAGTAATGATGATAAAAATGATCCAATTATATTTTCATTAAGTTTTTTTCCCTCTCTCTTTTTATCTGTGTGTGTGTGTGTGTGTGTGTGTGTTTCTCTCTTTCTATGTCTGTGTGTGTGTGTCTTTCTTACTCTCTCTCTCTCTCTCTGTCTGTTTATCCGTTTGTGTGTGTGTCTTTCTCTGTCTGTCAGTGTGTGTGTGTGTATCTCTCTCTCTCTCTCTCTCTCTCTCTCTCTCTACCAGTAAACAAGTTAATAATTCGATGCTAATAAAATCTATCTCATTTTCTCTCTCTCTCTCTCTCTCTCTCTCTCTATTCCTGGGCCTGGATTGGATTACGCTTTTATGAGTCATTTTATTTCTTCATTATCATAGAGACAGGGGGGGGCGGGGGGGATGGGTTGGTTGGAAATTAGGGGCCGGCATTTTAACGATCAACTTGGTATCAATATTATATGTGTGTGTGTGTGTGTGTGTGTGTGTGTGTGTGTGTGTGTGATTTCTGATTGTTGTAAGACTAATGATTAACAAGCGTGTTTGTGTGTGCTTGTTGGTGGATGTTTGTGTGTGTTTATTTGTGTGTATTTTTATCTGTGGGTTTGTGTGTGTGTGTATGTTTGTTTGTGTATTTGTGTGTGTGGGGGGGTGTATCTGTGCGTGTGTATGTTTATATGTTTGCGTGTGTGTGTGTGTACCGGGGTGAGATGGGGGGTGTATGTGGGGTGAGGGGGAGGGGGGGTAGGTGGGGTTAGGGGTGTGTGTCTTGATCAGTGTATTATATCAAGTTACGGATGAGTGATTGGGTTAGTCACGATCAGATGAAACGCCATTACTATTACTATTATTATTATTATTATTACCATTATTATTATTATTATTATTATTATTATTATTATTATTATTATTATCATTATTATTATTATTACCCTTATTATTATTATTATTATTATTATTACCATTATTATTATTATTATTATTATTATTATTATTTTTATTATTATCATTATTATTATTATTGTTATTATTACCATTATTATTATTATTATTATAATTTTTATCATTATTATGGATGGGGTTGGGGGGTAAGGGGATGTGGGGGGAGTGATGAGGGTCAGGGAATAGTATTGGTGGTGGGGGGGGTGTAGTGGTGGGGGGGGTAGGGGGGTAGTAGGCAAGGAGTAACGGGAAATGAAAAGGGAATAGTTTTGGGAGGTGGTAGTAGTAGTAGTAGTAGTAGTAGTAGTGGTAGTAGTAGTAGTGGTAGTAGTAGTGGTAGTAGTAGTAGTGGTAGTAGTAGTAGTGGTAGTAGTAGTGGTGGTGGTAGTAGTAGTAGTGGTGGTGGTAGTAGTAGTGGTGGTGGTGGTGGTGGTAGTAGTAGTAGTAGTAGTGGTGGTGGTAGTAGTAGTGGTAGTAGTAGTAGTAGTAGTAGTAGTGGTAGTAGTGGTAGTAGTAGTAGTGGTAGTAGTAGTGGTGGTGGTAGTAGTAGTAGTGGTGGTGGTAGTAGTAGTGGTGGTGGTGGTGGTGGTAGTAGTAGTAGTAGTAGTGGTGGTGGTAGTAGTAGTAGTGGTGGTGGTAGTAGTAGTAGTGGTGGTGGTAGTAGTAGTGGTGGTGGTAGTAGTAGTAGTGGTAGTGGTGGTGGTAGTAGTAGTAGTAGTAGTGGTAGTAGTAGTAGTAGTTGTGGTTAGTGGGGATGGTAGTGATGGTGGGGTAAGGAGGGGTTGGTTGAAGTAGGGAAGTGTTAGTTGGGTAAGGAAGGAGGGGTTGGGGCAGGAGGGTCGTTTAGGTAAGGAGGGGTTAGTTGGGGTAGGGAGGGGGTAAACAGGGTAGGATTATGAGTGAACAAAGAGGGGGTTAAGTTGTGGGTTGGGGGGATTAGGGGGAAGGGAGGGTGTGTCGTGGGTTGGGGGGCATTAGGGGGGAGGGAGGGGGTGTCGTGGGTTGGGGGTATTAGGGGGGAGGGAGGGGTTGGCGTGTATCATTACGGTTTTATTAAGATGGTTGGAGCAAGTGGTTGGCAACGGGGGGTCGTCTTTGTAGTGGTGGGCCGCACACACACACACACATAGGGTCAGTCCTGTACACACACACACACACACATATATATATATACACACACACACACACACACACATATATATACACACACACACACACATACATAAGATCAATCCTGTACACACACACACACACATACATAGGGTCACTCCTGTACACACACACACACACACATACACATAGTCTTACCTCATCTTACCTCCCGCAAATGGGAATAGCAGTTATCAAGGCAGGCTGTATGTATGTATGTATAAACACTAACTATTCTCTATATATTCTCGTTAATAAATACCCAGTCGTCTCACCGAACACTTCTTCAAAGATATAATTTATAGCAAAACTAATCAGACAAAAAGTACAGTTGGCCACACATGAAGGTGGTATGGCTCGTTACTTGTGAGGTGCTTGGCTATACTAGAAAGTAAAGTAAAAAAAAGATGTAGTTTGTTGACAGGCAGACAGTAAAATATTTATTACTGTCTGCTATTCAACAAACTATATAATTTTGCTCACTTTCCTTCCTGTTGTAGGTAATTCACAAGTAGGTAGCGAGGCGTACCAGATTCATGTGTGGGCAACTGTACATTCACCGTGCAAAATTACAATATAATTATATATAAAGCAGGATAAAACTTTAAAGAAAAAAAAAATAATTATGATATTGTGATGACCACGAAGCAACAGTCACTCCATTAAATGTTAAGACTTATATACTGTACTTACTTGTTTGGTATTTATGAAACATGTTCTTTTGAATAATGAATATACCATAATTTGTTGTATTAATTAAGGGATATTTATACTATATTATACTTTCTCCAGATGGCAATAGAGTACTGTATAAACATTGGACATTTGGGTTAGTCAATCTATTGTAATGACAAAAACAACTTAATTAAGGGAGTGCGGGAATAGGGGGACAGGCTTGGGGGTGGACTGGGGGAGTGCAGGAATAGGGGGAGTCTTGGGGGGAGGTTAGGGGGGTTTTGGGGGGTCTGGTGGGTGTGGGAGTAGGGGAACATGCTGGGGAGGGGGCGGTTAGTGGGGTGCGGGAATAGAGAACAGGCTTTCTACCCACCCCCAAGCCTGTCCCTCTATTCCCGCACTCCCCCAGTCCACCCCCAAGCCTGTCCCCCTATTCCCGCACCCCCTTAATTAAACAAGGCTTTAGGGTTTGGGGGGATATAGCATTATGACTATGTTCCTCTTTCTCTTCTTTCTCAGACAAAAAAAGGCCATTATGTTACGACCCTCAATACGAAACTTGTGGGTTCATCTACAGGGAACTACCAAGACGGTGGTTAAGGAGATTAGTTCTTTGTTTGGGTTCCCACCAATCCTGTATTTTTTCCTCTACCAATAGGAGAGGAGGATTTGGGTTTTGGCGGGAAAATAAAATGTATAAATAGCGGGGGCAGGTGGTTCGAGGTAGGACTCCACAGAGAGCTTTCGGATGGCATACATATAATGTGTTCCAGTCTTCCACCAGGATTAACTCAGTGTCTCTCAGCTCTGCCCATCACTCACTTCATTGTGTTGAGTATATATATAACTTTAGAAATCTCACCTCTGCCCTCTCCTTGTGTATATATGGTTTACTTATATTTCGTGTATTTAAAATTGTGTAATGTTGTTTCTTATGTGTTTATTTCTGTGTCTTTAATATCTTTGTAATATAATTGTGTAAAACGAATTTATCTTTCTCCATGCCTTAAATTATACTGATCTTGCAGTCAGAACTATTAAGCGTTCACTCTTTAATTTTAAATCTAGTGTTGGGCCCAATATTCAGGCATGGCCAATAGAGAATTGAAATAACAAGTACGTTGGGCGTAACAATTATCAGTGTTAGTTAAAGTCATATAAAGTCACGAGCACTAATAAGTATACAGTACAGGTTTGGTTGATGCTTCGAACTGTTCAATTTCACCAACGAAGTAATGCCAATGGAGATCTTTATTGTGCATTTATTTACTGTCTCCAGACATTTGAGGCACACCTGGATACTTATTAGTGTTGTGTTTGTGACTGTACAGTACAGTACAACACAACCTACCATGATATAATAAACAAAAAAGGTGCCCGTAAATCAACAACGACAACGCAAACATATTAAAAGCAACTTACTGTACAGTATACTCTAAGTTGTTCACATTACAATTCGGTGGTTTTCACTTTTATTTTATGGTAACTTTTAAATAACATATGATTAGAGACAGAGATAATAAAAATCTTCCCCAGTGGATATAAAGAAAAAGTCTTATTATGATACTGTAAATGTGAATAGAAGAGGGGGTTAGAATATATATACAGCATATGAAGTTGTGAAAGGGATCATGAAGGGTTATGAGTTTATAAAGAGATACAGTAGTGGATCAAGAAAGTAATCGGTGTCTGGCCATATAAATAACATATTGAACATGTCCAAAATTTCTAACCACCCACTCCCATACAATAGCCAAGACCCCCTACAGCTGTGCCATGTATGTACGGTTCTCAAGAGTTGATAAAGTGTTCATGAGGACGACCAGGAGTTTTCACTGGTACTCAGTCGCTATAATTCATTAAGATACATTTGCCTTTGTAAAAACCCTTAAAAGTACTTAAATACCAATATTTCAATGGAGCCCAAAGTGTATTGTATACATGTATACTAAACAAATGTACTGAGACAGACACTTTTTTTTTTTATTAATAAAGATGTATGTATAATCACTCTTAAAAGTATTGACCCGCAGGCAATCCTCCTCCTCCCCCTCCACCCACCACAGGGAAGCACAATAGAGAATTCATTACAGGTGGAGAGTTAATGTCATAGGAAGTGAATTCATAAGGTTATTCAACCTTATTCTCTGCTGTATTAATTATCTTCTCTGCTCCTGCCTTCTTTAATTTATGTCCAACATACATTCCTGACCATCTGTCTCAGACTTATCTATTTTAATTAAGGGTATTTTAATCACTAGACAGTATTATTACTGGAATTTTACAACAGCCACAAACTACTGAATAAGTATTATTTTATCATTCATTATAATCTGAGATATATTGACTGCTTCAAACTAAACATCTCATTTTTATAACAGCCTCAGTATGAGTAATGAAACAAAAGAATTGTATTTTCAATATATCTGATGCTTGTGTTTATTGTACAGCCAGCAGCATAAATATGTATCCATCCCATGTACTTAATAATGTCAATATGACCACATAAAGTTACATTCTGATCCATTTCTATTTTAACATGATATTATTATTATGAAATTTGCTACATGAAAAGTATGTCTGTCATTACTGCTTTTAAATATAGCTACAACATCACTAGGCTTATACTCTCACAGGTGGAAATGAGGTGAACATATGCTGCAGACTGTACAAATAAAGTTTAATGAAAAATCTCAGGCATAATTAAAAATTTTTTTTACTAGTATTTTTTTTTGCCACACACTGTGTTTATATCTGACTTAGGCAACACACAGTGAATTCTTTAATGAACACAGAATACATTTGGTGTTCTCATCTCATAACTGATGGTTGGATATTGGGGCTTAATGCCTATCGACTTTGTAATGGTCATTAATGCGATGTAATTGTAGTGTGTGTACGTGAGGTGCATGTAGATAAGTGTGTGTGTGTGTGTGTGTGTGTGTGTGTGTGTTGTGTGGTGATTGTGAGTGTGTGTTGTGTGGTGATTGTGAGTGAGTGTTGTGTGGTGACAGTGTGGTGTGTATGTTATGTGGCGAGTGTTGCGTTGTGTGGTGTGTTGTTCTCATGAGCAACTTGAGTACTATCAAAGACAAAACTCGTGTCAATTTAATACAACTCGTGAAACATTATGTAAGCCCCACCACAGTCAGTAACATTCATGCCCAGTATGGTTAGTCCTCTACCACATGTTTCCACCAGATTCCACGACATAAGTTTTGTCTTTGATGGTACACATCTTACAATCAAATCAGAATAACAACAAAAGTAAACATAGATTATATTCAAGAACATACATAGTGCATTCGATGGCATGGTACCATTATGATGCCACCATAGACAAACAGAACCATTGTACCGGTAACATGCCATCGTAAACACCATGGATGATCTTAATATACACTATATTATTATATTGTATTCCTGGTGAGCACAAGTTTAAATGTTAAAATATAGTACAGTACTGTACAACCATTTTGTATAGGTGTACATTATGTTCAAATTGGAAGCTGTATGAACAAAAAGATGGTAAATGTATGTTTATTTAATTAAATCTATTACACTGATCAACCAGGAAACTATATATAAATCATTCATTCTGGCCGGTAGAAATTCAAGATTTGTGATTATACTGTTAATTAAAGGGATAACTTTTTTATGGTAAATTGGAGGCCTGCTGATTCCTCCAAACTATGCCATGAAACACATCTCTTATAAGTACAGTACAGTAGTAGGTACCGAGATCATTTATTTCCTGGCATAGTTTGGAGGACTCGGTAGGTCTCTAATGTACCAGCAAGAGAGCGTCCCCAAAGGCACAATTCATGTTAGTTTTTAATATAATAATGCCATCTGAATACTTGTACTGTACTGAAATTACTGTGAGAGCTGCAGCACATCTCATCTCTCTTATTTTTGTCTTTCCTTTACATTTTCTGTTGCCTTTCCTACCACACCATCACAATTTTCTCCTTGCCATATTGTTCATATTGCTACTCATTCCTCCTTCACATCTTCTCAGCACCCACCTATCATTCCCTTCCAATTATAATTATCTATCATGCCTTTATCTCTATTATATTTATATCAACTTTCTTTTTTACAGAACCGTTCCCACCACTTTCGACATCTCCCATCATCCACTCCCACCACTTAACTCTTTTCATTTTCTTTTTACCCTTTACCCATCTCCACACATATAGTCAAGGTCAATAATAATCATCCACATATCAAACAATTTGCTATCTAATGCTTTCACACTCACAAATTATATTATTGTTTTAAGTAGTGCATAGCTGCTTGTTGTAAATTAAAAGATGGTAGTTAACCTATTTATTGGAATGTTTATCAGCTACGGAACAGAGGGAAGCTGTCAAATTCTTACGTGAGTTACTCCTACATGGATGATTATATTTGACCGCGACTGTACAATACATCCATTTTTCCATTCCCATCATTATCCACCCCAGCCATTAATTCTGAGGAGGCTGGAGACACTGGTTCCAGTCCGGCCAGAAGCGCTTCTTCACCCTGTGGCAGTAATTCAGCAGGTTCGGAAATTCGCCTGTTGGAAAATTTATAAGTTAGTAGAATGCATACATACATCCAAAAAGTTGTAAGTAAAATACAGTACATCCAAAAAGTTGTAATTAAGTAGAATACGTACAATTGCCAGCACTTATAACTGGTATAGGAAAAGAGGATTAACAGCTCTGAATGTACCAGTTATAAGTGCCGGCAACTGTACATCCACACTGCACAGGCACCAAAAACTAACATACAACTTTAACTGTGTAGCAAATTATGATAGGGAAGGTTATGGGAGGTAGGTTCATATGCAAGAACATTCATGGTGTTGACGATGGCATGGTACAGGTACGATGGCTATGTTGATTGTCTATGGAGCCACAGTACCAATACCACACCATCGTACAGTATATATGCACCATGAAAATGATCTTGAATATGGTCCATTGTTTCACTTTAAGGGGGTGCGAGAGTAGAGGACAGGCTTGGGGGTGGGGTGTGTGGGAATAGGGGGACAGGTTTGGGGTGGGTAGAAAGCCTGTAACTTATTCCCACACACCCCTAACCCCCTACCAAGCCTGGTCCCCTACTCCCACACCCCTTTAAGAAATACTGTATAGCCTACTAACTGTGAATCATGTTGAGGTAGGGAGAGTTGGGTGAATTCCACACCACCTGAGCCAACATCCCAAAGGCAGAACAGTCCATTTCACTGGGTTTGTCTCCCATCATGTATGGTTTCTCTCCTGTCAGAAGTAAGGAAAGTGATACAGTAATTTTATAATAACATTACAATAATGAAAACATAACCTCCTTGGCAGAGGTAATAATTCTATACAACAGTTATACAATAATGATAATATACAGTACAGTAAAATAAAAATAACAAAAGAATTTTACTGACTGAGAAAGTCGAGAGAATAGACTGATATTGATTTGTGGATGAAAGAAAACTGCCCAAGGCCTGGAAGACCTTGAAAGACGAGGAAGAAATGGGACAGCAAGCACAAAAAAAAAAAGTTTGGGCCAAAACCACACCAAACTCTCAAAGTACTGCTCACATCACCACATGTAATAATCTGGGAAGTGAGAAAATGCATACCAAAATAAATTACAGTATTGCAAGAAAGCCATAACACACATACAAGACATTCCATGCACCATCACCTATACAGTATATTAAAAGTATGACAGATTATACAGTGTCATACTACAGTACAGTACTACACTCTAGTACAAATACTACTGTTCTGTACTATGATTACTACCATTATGTACCATACTGTACTACAGTACTACTACTGAGACCGACAACAACAACAACATATAGTACTGTATATCATTACATCTATGACATTCAAAGTTTCCAAACACAAACAAAACTCCAAAGCAAACAATCTGTATCAGCTGCTACACATCTTATACAGCAGAAGATTTTTCGGGGAGATTCGCTTGTAGTTCTCTAATTCCTCCAACCTATGCCAGGACACGACGCCCTCAATGGTACTAATAGAGGATTTGTTTTATGGCATAGTTAGGAGGAATCAGAAACCTTACATTTTCCAACAAGAGAATCTTTCCTTAATACAGGAAATGATAAATAACAGTTCTGTAGCCTACTCCTTTTTGGGGCTGCTTAGTTTGGCCTGTGTTAAATTAGAACAGGATCTACTTCAGCAAAGAGCAACTCCACAATATACTTTCCTTCCTACCAGACCAAAATGGTGTGTCTTCTACCACATGTTTTAATTTATACTCACAAGTCAATAGAGTAGGGATTTTATGGCTAACTAACTAAGGCAAGACATATACAAGTATACAACCCACCCATGCCACATTCGTACCAAGGAAGTGTGATAGAGCATTAAGATCCTGCCAGCCCATTGCCAGTACTTGGGGCTGTGAGTGTCGTCCAATACCCTGCATGTATGCCTGGAAGAAGAGCAGGCGACACACCAAGGGACGGTAAAAGTAGTGAAAGGGAAGGATCGTCCCCCAGTCTGGTGCTACTTGTGACACTGCACATGTATGGTCGTATACCCAACGCCACATGATGTTACACCTGACATACAGTTATACAAACAGGTCAGAACACAATTATACATCATCATCAAAACACCATTTCCTAGTACAGTACAGTACTTTCTTCACAACTGAAACATATAATCAACAGTCACATACAGACAACCACAACAAAACATATAATAGTAATAATAATACTATATTAGTAACAATAATAATATCTGTATCTTTTCTTTTACAAAGGAGTCAGTTCTTCAAATATGTGTACAACTCATTTAAAAATACATGCAGAATCTTTTTATTAAGTTAGAGTTGGCGGTAGCATGGTTTCTGCTCAGCTGAATATTATCATCTGTAGTTGATTGATATAAGTAAATAGATGAGAATGTTATGAAGAAAATGGTTATTATGGAAAATATCTATCATTTCACTTCCTATTGCTTGTAGTTTCTCTCTTTATAATAAAATTTTCTGGAGTTTGTCAAAATATAGTACAGTATAATACTCTAAATGACACCAGCATAAACTTTTGTTAAATTTCTACACTTACTACAGTATCTATCCTCTCAAACCTGATCCACAATTTTGTTCCTCTCTATCTGATTAGTTAATAATTAACCAAGCAGCTGGAAGTTGGACTGAAGAGGCTGAGGGTTGTACTGTCTTATTAAATAACTTCTAGTAAAAAAAAAAGGCTCTTCGTCACTCAATTATTTTGCAACATGAATTTAGTGACAAAATGCTTTTGCCTCGAAGAAGTAATTCAATATTACCACTTTGACTTGTTAATAATAAAAAATGGCTTAGCAAGCAGCAAAATATTATGGTTGAGATACTGATAATGCTAGATATAAGGACAGGGTTTTTGGCCATTGGAGCAGACCACTTTCTATGCTGTCAAAAAGCAGGTATACTTACTGTATTTTCTTGTAGCAGACAATAAATATCCATAGCTACTGCTATAGCTGTAGCTTTATTTAAAAAACTAACATTACTGGTGAAAGCTAACACCTTTAACAAGTTAAAAGTCTGATATCCATCAATTAAATGAAACCTATTGATATCAAGTATAAATACTGTATAGTTATCCTTTGCAACTTGAAAACAAAATATTTACACCTTACCCAAGGTGTCTGAAAGGGCACGAATATCCTGTCTACCCATCTCCTGTATATCTTGTACTGAATGTCGTCCTGTGCCTTGTATCCATAAAGCACGCTTGATTGTCTTCACGTATCTTGGAAGAATGAACCAAGCATAAAATGGAAGTTCCATACCATCCATCAAAGGTCTGCCACGTTGCAATACATACCGCCAATATGCTAGCACACTGTATGGATGGGAAGTAGGAATGTACAGTGTAATACAACTATTAAAGCACCATTTATAAATAAAGGGAGTGAAGGAATAGGGGGACAGCATTGGGGGGGTTTAGGGGGGTGCGGGAGTAGGGGGACAGGCTTGGGGGGTGGGGGTGGTAGGGGAGTGCAGGAATAGGGAACAGGCTTTCTACCCACCCCAAGCCTGTCCCCCTATTCCCGCACACCCTCAAACCTCCTGCAAGCCTGTCCCCCTATTCCTGCACCCCCTTAAGCTAGCCAGATAATTATATAGTAATGTAATACTGTACACACTGGATAATATGCTTACATATTCAATACAGGTCCAGTTGATAATGAATAACAGAGTAAATTAAAATGAATAACAGAAGCCAGAGAAAACATCAAGTTAGAATAAATATACAGTACATACATTCTCAACAACATTACAGCCAACAATTTGTACAATTAAAGCAGTTAAAGATATTGTCAGCAAACTGGAGACCTCTGATTACTATATAGCATACTAAGAAACAAACTACAGTATATAATTAATTAATTCAACCAGTATAAGTATATAAACTCTATGAATCTCAGGTACATAATAATTTGGTTTCCTGTGATGTTGTCGTTTGGTTTCCTGTGTATTGTATAGTACTGTACTGTATATCAATGAACCATGAGGGAGAAGAGGAAAAAGGAGGGATAATTTAACTACAGTACTCTCAATGGGTTTATCATAATTACCCCCTTCCCCACTGCCTTCATTTCCCTTCCAACCCATCATACTTACCCCATCCCCCCCTTCCCCACTCCCTCCATTTCCCTCCCAACCCATGTCTATCCCATTCTGTGACTCACCATACAAAGTGTTCGTCTATCATAATCCTCAAGGCATGGGAGAGAGCCAGTTGTTCATGTGTCAGATTGTTGCTAAAATCCTTCCCAAACTTGTCTCCTAACTTCTCTATAATGATTTGGGAGTCGGCAAAGTCTTCTCCATTCAGAGTTATCCAAGGAGACTTACCCTTAGGGCCCAAGGGCTCGTCAAAGTCAATCTGTTGGAATATTTACTAGTTGGTGTCAATATTATAGGCAGACCTAACTAACGTATATAGTTTTAGAATAAATAACTGTAGTATATTATCAATTAAATTAACTACTGATACAGTATGTTTTTATTTGTGTTAATTTTTGTTGTAAATTGAAATGGATTTACTGTAATCAAATTTACTGAAACAGCCAAGTAAGTTAATGAGTGATCCATTGTACACTTTCTCCACATCTAAATATATTGGACTACTGTATGTAGCGGTATATAATACACACCTGGTATTGGATGTCAGACATACGTAGGTACATCTCCAGTTTCATCACATATGGAGAGAGATTTGGTGCATATCTCCCACGTTGGAACATATGTAGTACCACCACATCCCTGCCAGCATTGTTCCATTTATTCCTGAAATGGTTATTACACAACATCAACTCTTTGTTTATGTTTATCCTTTCTTTATTACTGTACTGTGGTCATGAACGAAGAGGCTCAAGGTAGTTTTATTTAAGGGGGTGCGGAAATAGGGGGACAGGCTTGGGAGGGTATTAGGGTGGTGCAGGAATAGGGGGACAGGCTTTTCTACCAACCCAACCATGTCCCACTATTCCCGCATCCCCTCAGTGACCCCCCCCCAGCCTGTTCCATACTCCCGCACCCCCTTAACAGATTTGAGGAAGAAGCTTTTCGTCACACAATTCATAATACAAAATACACTGTACTGTACTGTACTGTAATACAAACCAAGCTATGATAATCCTTTTCCTTAAAGAAGTACAGGTAGTTTAATAATGCACGTTAGTTGTGAATTTACACCAACCTATGATAAATATAATATAGTGACCTCTCAATATGCTTTTTATTTTTCTCAGTTGATGATCCATTAGAGTTAGACAGAGGGTTGACTGTAAACTGATATTTTTATACACATACCATCTCTTCTTTTTTTTTTGTAGTTGTTAATCTGACTGTAAACTAATACAATACCTTCTCTTCTTTTGTAGTTGTTAATCTGACTGTAAACTATGGAAGAACTGGCGCTTCTGATAAACAAATAACCAGATTATTATTATTATTATCATTATACCTTCTCTTCTTTTTGGTAATGTAGTTGTTAATCTGACTGTAAACTGATATTATACTTTCTCTTCTTTTTGTAATCTGATAAATGTACCTTATTTTTTTTCGTAGTTGTTAATCTGACTGTAAACTAATACTGTATAATACCTTCTCTTCTTTTTGGTAATGTAACTGTTAATCTTGAAGGCCGACACCACAACGACAGCAGTGATGGCGAGGGGTTTATTCTTGTTCCACAGCCACTTGATGCCTCGACCAACCAGTCTTGCCGGACCCCAACTTGATACAGCCACCAGTGCCATCCTGTGAACAATAGTCATCGGTAATTCATTTTTGTTATATATATTGGAGTGCCTTGATTACAGTACTCCATTACAGCCACCAGTGCCATCCTGTGAGAACAATAGTCAACAGTAGCTAATCTATTTTTTGTTATATTGGACCTTGATTACTCCATGTCAGCCACAAGTTAAGGGACCCTGTGTGTGTGATGTAGTCAGAAAATTGGAGGTAAAATGAGTCCTTCAAATATTGCCATGAAACACACACGACACCTATATAATTATTATATGGAATTACAGTACGTAGCTGTTTTATGGCACAGTCAGGAGGAATCAGATCACAGGCACCGGTAGTTTGCCCAGGTTAAGTCCCGGTAGTTTGCCCAGGTTAAGTCCAGGTAGTTACAACAGTTTGCCATGGTCTAGGATAGGTTAGGTTAGGATAGGTTAGGTTAGGTTAGGATAGGTTATGTTATGTTAGGTTAGGTTAGGTTAGGTCCGAATAAATTTCCAAATTATGTTTATAAAATGCGGCGGATCTGCGAGAAAAACACCATAAATGAAATGTGTGTTAGAAAGAATGGTCCAAAATAGTGTGTAATGATAATAAAATAGGCCAATACGTATATAGTGAATTCAATACTTCTGTAAAAATGTACAATATTTCACAACCACAACCACCATACAGTACCTTATTACAGTATTATTATTATTATTATTATTATTTCACGCACATAAATATCATACTCACTTTACAAAACACAGCGGGTAGTAGAATAGTAGTGCTATAATAGTATTTGTAACTACTATAATTTATACAGTAGTACTAATATGCATACGGTACTAAAATCAGGGTTGACAATACCGCCCAAATAGGCTACCCCAAATCCTTGCCCCAAATAGCATCACCAATCATTACCTCCACAATCCTAATCCCCTAGTCCCTACTTAACCCAATCTACCCTTATCCTAACTCCTTTAATTCCTAATCCTCAATTCAATCCACCCCTATCCTAATCCTCAACCCCTAAGTTAGTCCATAATTAACCAAATCCATCGGCCCTTTCCCAATCCTCAGTCCCTAGCCCAATCCACCCTTATCCCAACTCCCTCAATTCCTAATCCTCAACCACTAATCTACCCTTATCCTAACTCACTCAATTCCTAATCCTCAACCACTAATCTACCCTTATCCTATCTCACTCCCTAATAATCCTCAACCACTATAGTCCCTAACCCAATCCACCCTTACCAATAATTTCCAAATCCCAAGGTGTTATTCAAAATTCCTAGATCTTGGGAAAAATCTTCCGCCGTGGCAACACTTATTTACCCCAGAACTTGGCGTGACATTACCACAAATAATATCGTTTGGGCGAATATTTACCGCCCGTAAAGAAACTCTAGCCAATATTAACCAAGTACAGTATCAGTTTTGCCAAATATTACTTCTAAAACTTGTTATATTTGTTAAAAAAAATCCTCAATATTAAGGTTAAATTTAATACACATTCCTGCTAAAGTCAAATATATATTAAAAAATTCTAATCATGGAGTAATTTTGTTAATATTACCGGTTAGATTATTGTAAAATAAACTATATTACAGGATAATATTATATCTAACAAGTTGGCAACACTGGAAATGACCTCGCAAGTCTTATTTACTATTGCTCCTTGTATATTTATTTTTTAGTAAATTTGACTAAGCAAGACTAAAATATTCTAAGCAATATGTATTTTTTAATTCAACACAATTTTACTATTAGCGCGTCTTAAATATATATATTGTAATAGGAAAGAATTAGTGACACTTTTTAGAAGATGAAAACAAATAAATAAAGGTGATTGTTGGCAGCTCCTGTCCAGGCAGAAGTAAATTTCATCATGATAAAGCAATATTTCGTCATTGAACGGTCATTCCTATTCCTGTGTGTGTGTGCCTTTTACTTTTTTGGAGAGAGAGAGAGAGAGAGAGAATAATAACTGAATAAAGAGAATGTTTTTCATTAAGTACAGTACCTCTTATCAATTACAAATGGGCCAGGATCTTGTGTATTATAAAGTATAGTTGGAGGATCACGCCTAGGCCTAAATCTAGTCTTCATATATAGCCGTCATCTGGTCGTCCAAGCGGAGGATTGGGGTACCGAAACAGTCTTGGGAGCGCTTGGTTTCAGTGACGAGAACTGACCAAATACGTAGAAACTGTTCTCGTCGTCCAGATCATGGAGGTATAATCTAAGAGGAGGCGGCATGAGCCGCTCGTCCTGTACACCCAAAGTGAAGCAAGGGGCGGAGCCTATTACCCCCTCCCCCCATTGACTCAAAACATTGCCTCGCCCGCCTTACTCCCATTATAATTATGGTCTTATTTTCTCATATATCCTATAATCATAGCCAGAAAGAGACTTGAATTTGTTCCATATATGATAACTACATAAAATTATCCAATTCTGTATATTATCAAAAGTACTTAAACCCATTAAATATCGCTGTTTCCAGCTAGAGCATTACCTCTTCTCGCAAACTTTTCCTAGGAGTATGAATGAAAGAATGAATTGAATAATAAATGAATAGCTTATTTTATGCAAAAAGTATAGTAAAAGAGAAGGTGATAGCTTACATACCAACCCACAGACCGTATTATAACGTTACAAAGAAATAACAAGTACAGATGACCACACGTGAATCTGGTACGCCTCGCTACTTGTGAGATACCTACAACAGGAAGGAAAGTGAGCAAAAGTTATAGTTTGTTGACAAGCAGATAGTACTAATATTTTACTGTTTGCCTGTCAACAAACTACATATTTTTTCACTTAAATTTCATTTCGTTGTAGCCAAGCACCTCACAAGTAACGAACCATAGGCCTACCAGCTTCATGTGTGGGTAACTGAACAAATGCAAATAAAATTAATAATATAAAGATTTCTAGTATGAGACTGTAGAAGGCCTTGTGTCACTCTTTAAGTATAGTATATAAATAAGATTATAATTTATACAGTAAGATGTGTATAGTGAAGTGAAGATGTGTGTGTGTGCTGTGAAGATGTGTGATCTGCAGTGAAAATGTAGCCTATGTAGTGAAGATATGTATAGGGTAGTGAAGATGTGGTGTGTTGTGATGATGTGTATAATTAAGGTAATGGAGATGTGTGTATTGTGTACTGAACATGTGAATAGGGTAGTGAAAATGTGTATATGGTAGGCCTACTGGAGATATGTGATGTGTAGTGTAACACCCAGAACTGTCATGTAATTGAGTTGACACTCATGCAGGTGTGTTGTCTTGTATCAAACACATTTTACCACTTATAAGCCACATGGAATCTTACAATGATGGCTGCATGTTACTGCATAAAGTGTGTCATCATTTCCTCAGTTTCAGTTCACTCTGATTTACACAGAAATATTAATTTTACTCATCAGTCCCAGGCAGTAATTTCACAATTATAAAAACTCTTTCCGCACATTGGCTTAACTTAGACTACGTTTTTTTAACTTACACCTAAATTCTAAACAACCAAATAGTCTACATAGTAAACACAATTATAAATTAAATATCTACAAGCACTGGCTTCGCCATCCACGGCTACGCCGTGGGTGCTTTTGCCTGCGACGCTGCTCGCTTCGCCCCCCCACCCCCGCCCCACCCCACGCCCCCACCCCCGCCCACCCCCACCCCAATAAAAAAAAAATATATAATTTTTTTTTTATATAAAATATTTTTTATATAATTTTTTTTTATATAAAATTTTTTATATATAATTTTTTTTATATAGTTTTTTTTTTTTTTTTTTTTTTTTTTTATATAATTTTTTTTTATATATTTTTTTTTCTATATATATTTTTTTTAAACTCTGCCATTTAAACTCTGCCACTTAAACTCCGCCACTTAAACTCCGCCACTTAAACTCCGCCACTTAAACTCCGCCACTTAAACTCCGCCACTTAAACTCCGCCACTTAAACTCCGCCACTTAAACTCCGCCACTTAAACTCCGCCACTTAAACTCCGCCACTTAAACTCCGCCACTTAAACTCCGCCACTTAAACTCCGCCACTTAAACTCCGCCACTTAAACTCCGCCACTTAAACTCCGCCACTTAAACTCCGCCACTTAAACTCCGCCACTTAAACTCCGCCACTTAAACTCCGCCACTTAAACTCCGCCACTTAAACTCCGCCACTTAAACTCCGCCACTTAAACTCCGCCACTTAAACTCCGCCACTTAAACTCCGCCACTTAAACTCCGCCACTTAAACTCCGCCACTTAAACTCCGCCACTTAAACTCCGCCACTTAAACTCCGCCACTTAAACTCCGCCACTTAAACTCCGCCACTTAAACTCCGCCACTTAAACTCCGCCACTTAAACTCCGCCACTTAAACTCCGCCACTTAAACTCCGCCACTTAAACTCCGCCACTTAAACTCCGCCACTTAAACTCCGCCACTTAAACTCCGCCACTTAAACTCCGCCACTTAAACTCCGCCACTTAAACTCCGCCACTTAAACTCCGCCACTTAAACTCCGCCACTTAAACTCCGCCACTTAAACTCCGCCACTTAAACTCCGCCACTTAAACTCCGCCACTTAAACTCCGCCACTTAAACTCCGCCACTTAAACTCCGCCACTTAAACTCCGCCACTTAAACTCCGCCACTTAAACTCCGCCACTTAAACTCCGCCACTTAAACTCCGCCACTTAAACTCCGCCACTTAAACTCCGCCACTTAAACTCCGCCACTTAAACTCCGCCACTTAAACTCCGCCACTTAAACTCCGCCACTTAAACTCCGCCACTTAAACTCCGCCACTTAAACTCCGCCACTTAAACTCCGCCACTTAAACTCCGCCACTTAAACTCCGCCACTTAAACTCCGCCACTTAAACTCCGCCACTTAAACTCCGCCACTTAAACTCCGCCACTTAAACTCCGCCACTTAAACTCCGCCACTTAAACTCCGCCACTTAAACTCCGCCACTTAAACTCCGCCACTTAAACTCCGCCACTTAAACTCCGCCACTTAAACTCCGCCACTTAAACTCCGCCACTTAAACTCCGCCACTTAAACTCCGCCACTTAAACTCCGCCACTTAAACTCCGCCACTTAAACTCCGCCACTTAAACTCCGCCACTTAAACTCCGCCACTTAAACTCCGCCACTTAAACTCCGCCACTTAAACTCCGCCACTTAAACTCCGCCACTTAAACTCCGCCACTTAAACTCCGCCACTTAAACTCCGCCACTTAAACTCCGCCACTTAAACTCCGCCACTTAAACTCCGCCACTTAAACTCCGCCACTTAAACTCCGCCACTTAAACTCCGCCACTTAAACTCCGCCACTTAAACTCCGCCACTTAAACTCCGCCACTTAAACTCCGCCACTTAAACTCCGCCACTTAAACTCCGCCACTTAAACTCCGCCACTTAAACTCCGCCACTTAAACTCCGCCACTTAAACTCCGCCACTTAAACTCCGCCACTTAAACTCCGCCACTTAAACTCCGCCACTTAAACTCCGCCACTTAAACTCCGCCACTTAAACTCCGCCACTTAAACTCCGCCACTTAAACTCCGCCACTTAAACTCCGCCACTTAAACTCCGCCACTTAAACTCCGCCACTTAAACTCCGCCACTTAAACTCCGCCACTTAAACTCCGCCACTTAAACTCCGCCACTTAAACTCCGCCACTTAAACTCCGCCACTTAAACTCCGCCACTTAAACTCCGCCACTTAAACTCCGCCACTTAAACTCCGCCACTTAAACTCCGCCACTTAAACTCCGCCACTTAAACTCCGCCACTTAAACTCCGCCACTTAAACTCCGCCACTTAAACTCCGCCACTTAAACTCCGCCACTTAAACTCCGCCACTTAAACTCCGCCACTTAAACTCCGCCACTTAAACTCCGCCACTTAAACTCCGCCACTTAAACTCCGCCACTTAAACTCCGCCACTTAAACTCCGCCACTTAAACTCCGCCACTTAAACTCCGCCACTTAAACTCCGCCACTTAAACTCCGCCACTTAAACTCCGCCACTTAAACTCCGCCACTTAAACTCCGCCACTTAAACTCCGCCACTTAAACTCCGCCACTTAAACTCCGCCACTTAAACTCCGCCACTTAAACTCCGCCACTTAAACTCCGCCACTTAAACTCCGCCACTTAAACTCCGCCACTTAAACTCCGCCACTTAAACTCCGCCACTTAAACTCCGCCACTTAAACTCCGCCACTTAAACTCCGCCACTTAAACTCCGCCACTTAAACTCCGCCACTTAAACTCCGCCACTTAAACTCCGCCACTTAAACTCCGCCACTTAAACTCCGCCACTTAAACTCCGCCACTTAAACTCCGCCACTTAAACTCCGCCACTTAAACTCCGCCACTTAAACTCCGCCACTTAAACTCCGCCACTTAAACTCCGCCACTTAAACTCCGCCACTTAAACTCCGCCACTTAAACTCCGCCACTTAAACTCCGCCACTTAAACTCCGCCACTTAAACTCCGCCACTTAAACTCCGCCACTTAAACTCCGCCACTTAAACTCCGCCACTTAAACTCCGCCACTTAAACTCCGCCACTTAAACTCCGCCACTTAAACTCCGCCACTTAAACTCCGCCACTTAAACTCCGCCACTTAAACTCCGCCACTTAAACTCCGCCACTTAAACTCCGCCACTTAAACTCCGCCACTTAAACTCCGCCACTTAAACTCCGCCACTTAAACTCCGCCACTTAAACTCCGCCACTTAAACTCCGCCACTTAAACTCCGCCACTTAAACTCCGCCACTTAAACTCCGCCACTTAAACTCCGCCACTTAAACTCCGCCATTTAAACTCCGCCATTTAAACTCCGCCATTTAAACTCCGCCATTTAAACTCCGCCATTTAAACTCCGCCATTTAAACTCCGCCATTTAAACTCCGCCATTTAAACTCCGCCATTTAAACTCCGCCATTTAAACTCCGCCATTTAAACTCCGCCATTTAAACTCCGCCATTTAAACTCCGCCATTTAAACTCCGCCATTTAAACTCCGCCATTTAAACTCCGCCATTTAAACTCCGCCATTTAAACTCCGCCATTTAAACTCCGCCATTTAAACTCCGCCATTTAAACTCCGCCATTTAAACTCCGCCATTTAAACTCCGCCATTTAAACTCTGCCATTTAAACTCTGCCATTTAAACTCTGCCATTTAAACTCTGCCATTTAAACTCTGCCATTTAAACTCTGCCATTTAAACTCTGCCATTTAAACTCTGCCATTTAAACTCTGCCATTTAAACTCTGCCATTTAAACTCTGCCATTTAAACTCTGCCATTTAAACTCTGCCATTTAAACTCTGCCATTTAAACTCTGCCATTTAAACTCTGCCATTTAAACTCTGCCATTTAAACTCTGCCATTTAAACTCTGCCATTTAAACTCTGCCATTTAAACTCTGCCATTTAAACTCTGCCATTTAAACTCTGCCATTTAAACTCTGCCATTTAAACTCTGCCATTTAAACTCTGCCATTTAAACTCTGCCATTTAAACTCTGCCATTTAAACTCTGCCATTTAAACTCTGCCATTTAAACTCTGCGATTTAAACTCTATTATATTATATTAATTATCACTATTAATTATCACTATTAATTATTACTATTAATTATTACTATTAATTATTACTATTAATTATTATTACTAATAATTATTACTAATTAGTACTATTAATTAGTACTATTAATTAGTACTATTAATTATCACTATTAATTAGTACTATTAATTATCACTATTAATTAGTACTATTAATTATCACTATTAATTGTCACTATTAATTGTCACTATTAATTGTCACTATTAATTATCACTATTAATTATTACTATTAATTGTCACTATTAATTGTCACTATTAATTGTCACTATTAATTGTCACTATTAATTATCACTATTAATTATTACTATTATGACTCTTCCACCACCATCACTCTATAGTCTGGATACTTTCTTACAGAGTCTTGGGATCACTCAGGACTTCACCTTACATTTACCATCACATCACAAGTCACCAGTTTTTGTAAGTATCTATATCATTAGTGTAGAGGCTTAACCCACAAGTCTGGTGTGTCACGAGGTTTACTAGAGAACGGAGCCCACACGCCTGACATTATCAGACCAAAAGTCCCATACTCTGAGCTCTCGCCGTATGGGGTCCCTGCCTATCGCGTCCTATCAGAAGCCCTAACAAAATGCTCAGAGTACAGAGGCACTACAAAAAAAGTAATAAAAACAAGGGGTCGAACTCTAGTAAATCTTCACCAAAACAGGTCATCGAACACTCACACTACGTCCCTCCAAGTGTTGCTCCAGCGATGATTGAAGAACCTGTTAACCAACCTGAAAATAAACAAACTTGTTACATTGCATTCAACTGAAGAATGTACAAGTTTATACAAATATAATTTATATCTATTGTTGAAACCAGGTACTAAGAATACTGGAATATTAATCTAGTTATATGGGGGACTAAAATATATTACCACAACTTTACATTAGGGCAAGGCAAAAAAAAAACCTTCACATTTTGATAGTAAACAGTAACAAGTCTAATATCAATTGGTCATTAGATGTAAGCATTATAAATACAACATTTAATACCTCTCCTTAACGATGAGAAGAGTTGTGCAGAGTGTCGATTTGAAGACCATTTTCTAACACAACAGAACACGACCTTAAGGAGTAGTTTTTCACATTAACTTTAACACTTCCTCTCCCGTCGACAATAACCATCATAATTCTCTTCAGCATCCTTCAACCACTACAGTGTTCTTTCCATCACTCCACGTCTGCGCAACATCATCCCCTTGGACCTCTTGTCTCATCATGCTGGCCACAACACACCGTCTCCTCGCTCTCGACCCCAAGTCCACACCATCTCATCTCGCTCCTCCTCAAATCTCCCAAGTCCACACCGTCTTGTTCTTCCTCCAATCTTAAATCCACACCGCATTGCTTTTCCTCTTAATCTTCGGTCCACATCATTTTACTCGTCTCTAATCTTGTTGCTTTCTTTCCTTCATTTCTCTGCTGTACCCATAAGCCACTGTAACGCCCACTTCTCATTTCAGCACCCCCCGCACCGATCAGACACCTGTAACCAAGAACAATATTAGTATGGAGACTGGGGAAATCCATTTATAGTACAAATATGATTAAACGGTTCCTAAACCATCCAATTATGTAATCAACTTCCGGCACAAAAAGTAAATAAATGTATATAAATGTATTCTAAACCAGTAATTGTGCACGAAAGGCCTTTACTAGAAAACACCTAGGCACTAAAATCTTTAAATGAAAGATTTCAAATTAAAGATAAAGAAATAAGGGAATTTTAATCCTCCCAAATAGACCATAATATTATACAGCTTGTGCAGTTCGCCTGATATGATGACGAGAGAGCACCATCCTCCCCAAACCGGACTGCCTTTATCCCAAGTATCGCACTATATTGTGATTTGTCAACCCAGGAAATTCCAGCCAATCACAGTCCGCCTTCACCAAATCATAAGTTGCACCAGGTTATAGGTTAAATGTTGCAACACAAAAGGCTTTAACTATTTTACTTATATGACAAAAGAATCTAAGAAAAGTTCAGTGATTGACCCAAGTGTTAATTAAAGAAATAATTCATAATGCTTGTATCATTAAAGATTTTTCCATAAACCTTTAAATATCGATATATATTGTCATATACATTGACAATGTTTAATGCCTTGATTTCATGAAGCAATGCAAAACTACTACGAGAACTTCACGGTTTTCGTTCATTGGCCAACGTCAGTAATAACACACATGCACTTCGTTCCTCTATTATAATTCTGTTATCCTATTAAACAAAAAACAAGCAAGAACAAAACTTTTGCATAAGTATCGGTGGTCAGTGTTACCAATGCAAATTACAGGGAAAATGTGTTTTCCAGTACACCTCGTTTAATTATTTAATCATTAAGGCTGTTGTCACACTATGCGGCCTCATCGTGGCCGCCAATCCTGTACCGCGTCACACAGTGCAGCCTCGCCTCAGTGGTAATAACCACAATTTGTATTAATATAAGTGCATCACAAATTATTATAAGAGTAACGAAAAATACAAAAGATTTTCAAGGCTCGTCTTGGACGCTTTAAATAAATTTATGTCAAATATGGTCATTAGTCATTTTAAAGGAGTGATACCAGAGGTGCGCCGGTACGGCGTGGTCGGACAAAATTGTGTTTTGACAGGACATGCGGCACGAAGCAACGCGGTGCGGCGACGCCGCAGTGTGCGACCCTCGTTCGTATGTATGCATCATCGCCGCATAGTGCGAAACCGGCATAAGTTTTAAAACAAGCAAATAAAAATAAACTTGTTGCTTGTGATACCAGTAGGGAACGACAATTGTTAAAAGTATGTCTTTTGTTGTGCAATCTTGGTTCCAATAACGTGGTAATCAGGGTTGCCAGATTGGCCTTTTTGAGGCCAAAAAACTATTTTGGCTTTTTTTCTAGCCTTTGGCCTAAGAATATTTAATTTGGCTTAAATTAACAGATATGGCTCTTTTTTTGCTTCTTTTCAAGCACGTTGGTAGGGTATTGATTAATATCGAAATCTATTGTTGTGAAGAATCATGGAGGTATAATCTAAGAGGAGGCGGCTTGACGTCACAGAGGTGAAGCCAGTTTTCTATTGGTCGGCTGTCCTCCCTACCCCCCATTGACTCAAAACATTGGACAGCTGATCATGTCGGACCATCAATTTCACCAACATTCTTTGCCATTTTTTAAGATAATGGTGGCGTGTTCAGCATATGGGTGTACCCAGAGAGACAGGTGTCTTTCTACTACATTTCATATGTATGTTAAGAAAGTCATATAGAAAAATATATGACAGAAATTGACAAATCAACGAAGTGAATTTCATCACCTGCCTCGCACACCGCGACACGTACCCATGTCCTGTAGAATATTAACACTGTACACACAAAAACAGTAAAGCCAAGGCTATTATAGTGTTGTGATATTAACTATTAATGTATAACCTGACATATATAGCATTGACAGGGTTATAAAAGATAAACTGGCTCCATGGGGGGACCTATTTGTGCTAAGTTAGGGTTGGCCTGAAGGATAACTCGATTGTTGAGAGATTGTATTATGAATGTTTTAGCATATTTCATAATGTTTTATAGATATTTAATTTATAATTGTGTTTACTATGTAGACTATTTGGTTGTTGAGAATTTAGGTGTAAGTTAAAAAACCGTAGTCTAAGTTAAGCCAATGTGCGGAAAGAGTTTTTATAATTGTGAAATTATATGGCCTGGGACTGATGAGTAAAATTAATATTTCTGTGTAAATCATAGTGAACTGAAACTGAGGAAGTGATGACACACTTTATGCAGTAACATGCAGCCATCATGGTAAGATTCCATGTGGCTTATAAGTGGTAAAATGTGTTTGATACAACACAACACACCTGAGTGTCAACTCAATTACATGACAGTTCTGGGTGTTACACTACACATCACATATCTCCAGTAGGCCTACCTACCATATACACATTTTCACTACCCTATTCACATGTTCAGTACACAATACACACATCTCCATTACCTTAATTATACACATCATCACAACACACCACATCTTCACTACCCTATACATATCTTCACTACATAGGCTACATTTTCACTGCAGATCACACATCTTCACAGCACACACACACATCTTCACTTCACTATACACATCTTACTGTATAAATTATAATCTTATTTATATACTATACTTAAAGAGTGACACAAGGCCTTCCACAGTCTCATACTAGAAATCTTTATATAATTAATACCCACACATGAAGCTGGTAGGCCTATGGTTCGTTACTTGTGAGGTGCTTGGCTACAACGAAATGAAATTTAAGTGAAAAAAGATGTAGTTTGTTGACAGGCAGACAGTAAAATATTATTACTATCTGCTTGTCAACAAACTATAATTTTTGCTCACTTTTAAAATTTCCTTCCTGTTGTAGGTATCTCACATGTAGCGAGGCATACCAGATTCACGTGTGGTCATCTGTACTTGTTGTTATTTCTCTGTAACGTTATAATACAGTCTGTGGGTTGGTATGTAAGCTATCACCTTCTCTTTTACTATACTTTTTGCATAAAATAAGCTATTCATTTATTATTCAATTCATTCTTTCATTCATACTCCTAGGAAAAGTTTGCGAGCAGATGTAATGCTCTAGCTGGAAACAGCGATATTTAATGGGTTTAAGTACTTTTGATAATATACAGAATTGGATAATTTTATGTAGTTATCATATATGGAACAAATTCAAGTCTCTTTCTGGCTATGATTATAGGATATATGAGAAAATAAGACCATAATTATAATGGGAGTTATAAGGCGGGCGAGGCAATGTTTTGAGTCAATGGGGGGAGGGGGTAATAGGCTCCGCCCCTTGCTTCACTTTGGGTGTACAGGACGAGCGGCTCATGCCGCCTCCTCTTAGATTATACCTCCATGTGAAGAATCGCATTAGTAAATTCCCGACGTCACGAACCTCAGAAAAACTGCCACTTTTCACCAGTAAAATAATTGTTAACAACAAAGTTGGGGAATATCTCGGTGGGTGATCTCTTTCCCGCATGATTTCGGCCTTGCCTCCTACAAGGAACATTTATAAAGGTCTCAGTAGTCTTCACCCATCAAAAGTTTTGAGTCAAACATCAAGGGTGCCTTATAAGGATCTACCATTCCCTACTTTACGAGCACACAATGAAAATGTGATTGAACATCAGTATAGGAATGTTTTACAGGTACATTGGGTTGAAGAGGCAGTGTTTGAAAACAAAATACCAGATGACTGTTCAGTTCTGGATAGGTGACAGGTGTAGGCAATCGCTGTCATACACTAGGGAACAAATCTTTCTTAGAGCTATAAATAGCAACATACGCTTTGTCCTGTTTAGTCACACCAGTTAGCAATGCTGTTGTTGAACGTATATTTTCTCACGCTACAGCAGTTAAAACAAAATTAAGAAACAGACTGAGTACAAAACCCCTAGATGGCATTATTCGCATCAAAACTCATCTGCACTTCAGAGGTTTGTGTTGCACGAATTTTGTGGTCACACCTGATATGTATAGATTATTTTCATCTGCAAATATGTATGGATATGAAAAAGATTAATGTGACGATTTAACTGATTATGTTTGAACTGGAATAATAATAAAATGTTTTGGCATATGTTTGGCTTCTTTCTGTAGTGTATTTGGCCTTTTTGGTTCATTTTTTTTGTAGTATTTGGCATTTTCCTGCTTCAGAAATCTGGGAAAAGTCAACTGGATTACGTATATTGACGAGTAATTAATTTGACTAGACACGAGAGAAAGTCATTGGGCCAATCTGGTTCATATACATCTAGATACAAGTTAATACAAGCTTTACACAATACGGCCAGACCACGTGCACCTCGTTAATGCTATTCATTTACTAAACAATCAAATACCGTAATAAAATTTTGTTCATAATAAAATGCCCAAATAACATCCAAGCTAAAGTTACATGAAAGATCAGTATCCATTTTAACTTCATATCAGCATTAAGCAGCATTAAGCAGTCAACACTTACTTCATAGCAGCATTAAGCAGCATTAAGCAGTCAACACTTACTTCATAGCAGCATTAAGCAGCATTAAGCAGTCAACACTTACTTCATAGCAGCATTAAGCAGCATTAAGCAGTCAACACTTACGAGAGTTATTTTATCAACCAACCGGCTTACGATCATTTAATTCTAAAATCGATGAAAATGCATCTTAATATCAAGAGTATGCAACAGTAAAACGAGTCCTGTGCAGTATGTATTCAGGCCAAGAAATCGTTCAAGTAACATTAAGTCGTCATACACTTATGCGTAGTCTGGTATGAACCAACCGGCTTCCTGTCATTTTCTTCCCAAGATCAGAAATAATAATAATATTGCACGAAACCAGACAATGAAACATAATATATAGTATTCAATAACATAATAGCGTGATAAATTATATGAAAAACAAATAATTACTCCTTATATTACCTAGTCGGGGGTAAAGATGAGGCTCGCCGCTCCCAACACAGATGAACACCTTATCACTCACGAAGCAAGATCAGTAATGAGAGGCGGGGAGACGTCTACCTCAGTTGTGCCTTTGGTTTACCCCCCACTCCCTTCCTCCTCCTTCCCTCTCCTCCCAACACCCCCCCCCCCCCACCCTCCTCCTTCTCATCCTCCATCTTCTCCTCCTCCCACTCTTCTAAATCTCGTTTTCGAATGGGGGTTTTAGATTTTAATATTCTGTAATTAGATAAGGTAGAATATCTGTAAGTATTGTGGGATGGGAGGTGATAGGATAAGAGTAAGTGGGTAGAGTCAAGCAGCATAGAAAGGGGGAAGGAAGGAGACACGAGGAGGGGGGTGGGGAAAGCGGGAGGTGGGGGGTATAAAGAGACAAGGGAGGGAGAGGGGTGGGGGATTGCAGAAGGATGGCTATAGGTAGTGAGGGGTAGGTAAGGGAGGGAGTGTGGGCGGGGGTGGGGAGACTGGATGGTAGAAGGGAGAGGGGTGGGGGATTGCAGAAGGATGGGTATAGGTAGTGAGGGGTAGGTAAGGGTGGGAGTGTGGGCAGGGGTGGGGAGACTGGATGGTAGAAGGTAGAGGTATGGGTGTGGGGACATAGAGACTGCATAGCAACAGTAATATTACACACCTACGACTTAACATTGTGTAGTGTTAGAAATGTCATTAGTTTATTATACAGTATTATTTAGTTTATTAGTTTATTATACAGTATTTAATTTATTAGTTTATTATACAGTATATTTAAGAAGGCATAAAATAAAATAAATAATCTGCAAGGCAACACATCACGAGGGAGGACAAAGCTGCCAGTATTATTATTATTTTTTCTTTAATATTATTTTTTTTTATTAACATTTTTTTTTCTTTTAATTATTTTTTTTATTTTTTTTAATAATTATTATTATTTTTTTTGTTAATAATTTTTTTTATTAATAATTTTTTTTAATTAATATATATATATATATATATATATATATATATATTTTATTAATTTTTATCGTCGTCGTCGTCGTCGCCGCCACCGCCGCCCCCCCCCCCCCACGCCGCCTCTCTACTACTACTACTGCTCACGCCGCCTGATCTGCGAAGATTCAAAAGTTCGAAATTCGCAGCAATTAATAAAAATCTAAAATTCGACTGCCAGGTCCCCAACTTTTAAAATTTCGCTTATTCTTGACTGCATCGGGAGCTTATTCACGCATGTGTAAACTGTGGGCTTTAACCCCTGCAGACCGGGAGGGGGGGTAGTTGCCTCCCTGTTTTACCCTGCCGCTAGCGTCAAAATTTCTCGATTTGCCCTATATTCACAACGCTCACACTCTTAACCTATATAGTGTACTGACTTCAAAATTGTTCCATCCTTACCTTCAACTCTTCCTCTTTCCAATGGTACCATCGGGAGGGCTGTACGATGAATAGTTGTGGAGATAGGGCGAGTTTAAGTAGACCATGTCTGCGCACGAATCTGCAGTATGTCTGTATGTACAGTTGGACACATGAATGGGTGGTACAGTCCAGGTGAAAGATACTTGTCCCAATTGAGTAACCAGTGTCTATTATCAAGTAGTTGCTTTTTATTACCATCCTCAATACTGACTTCTGCCCCTGATGTCTCCTATTTGGCACTAAGAAACTTGATATTGACAGAAATTGACCATCTTTCACTTGGGCTGTACCACCCATTCATGTGTCCAACTGTACGCGCGGGATAGACTCGACCACGGCTTAGTGTACAGCTGTGTGTATACTTGCTGTAATTTTGTTTTAATTTCATTACATTTCACTTAAAGACAGGCAAGAACTGAAGAGGGATAAAGTAATACTGCATTATAAAAAGCCTGCTTTAGTAGGATGGAAAGTTTGTACTGTACAAAGGAAATGGAAGAAAAGGAAGGCTAGTTGAAAAATTGAGAGGAATTGAGAGGGATGGCTTGGGTGCAATAGGCTGCCCAAATCTTTAATTACAGATAATACCCAAAAGATGCAAAAGATGGCACAAGGAAGCCAATAAGTAAACTACAGTCGACACAAAAGGTATAGAAACTCACCAATGGATAGTTGTTGATAATGAATAACAGCATTAATTTTGTACTGGTTGATTTAATTAATATAGATTTTTATAAAATATCAAGTTTATTTACAAAAGCAAGGAACAAAAATTCAATGGCATAAGATATGACTATAGGGAATAATTATCACTTTTCAACATATCCTTGCCACAAATGTTATGTACAATAGAACTTAATTACACTATTCAGATCCAATGTCAAAATATATTTTGAACCCCTTTCATAAGATGATGTAATAGCCCCAGTTTTCATTGATCTCGCCTAATATCCATTATAATTCACCCGTCGTTAAAAGCTGGAAGTTTCTGCATTTTTTATTTTTCTGTTTTTTTGAACTCTTAATGTAGGAATTTGTTAGTAAAGGGCCATAATAAGGTTTTGTGCATTACCCAGTAAAATCAAAGAAGCTATGCCAAGTGTTATCAGAAAAAGGATGAAGAGCCACGCCGACGTCATCACAGAATAGTTCCAAACTTCTCTGAACATTATGTTAAAAAAGATGAAATAACAAACCGTCAAAGACATCTAACAAACCATCAAAGGATGTCTTGGACTTTAATGCCTTAACACTGGAGGATAAGACTGAAAATGTATCTAAAGACCAGAGTAAGAGGAAGCCATTAGGTGTTAACAGCTGCTTCACAAACTCCAGTATAGAGAGTGCAAGCTGCATCTCCTTTAATGACACCTTTGACCAAATTACAAAAGGAACCAGGCAACCTCAATCGGCTTTTGGGCTTACCTGCACCTCTTCAACCTCGGGCAGTTCTTTTGTTGATGTGTCAAGTGGGATCCTGTATAAATCTCTTGGGACTTCTGTGGAGTTAATAACTGAACATGGCCAGGTGGAGCACTCATCATCTGGAGAGGCTCAGTTAAAACTCACAGCTCCCATACCCAGTACCAGAGTAAATAATCAGCATAGGTTACAGGCAAAGCAAGAAAGGATTACCCATTGTAATAATAATAAATGAAAGCAGGGTCCTCAGCCCTAGTTAAAAATAATGTGAAAATACTGCACTGTCAATAAAAAAAATACATAACATTACACATGATTAATAATGATTATAATTGATAAAATTTCATGCAAAATTGTAGGCTTTTCCCCTCTGGTGATGAGAGATTATTTGAAGATTGGTGTGATCAGGAGGAGATGGAACAAGTAACTGGCAAATATTTACTAAGAAATAGAAAGTATTATAAAGTTAAGTAAGAAATATTAGTCCCAAAGCTCATTCACATCTTCCAACAAACACAGATAAAGGTAGAAATGATGATAAGCCTCTGTCTGTTGATGAAACCCATGACTACTGGTACAAAAAACAGTGCTGGACAACAACCCACCCAAAGTATCACAAAGCCACACACCTCTCGAACCAATGGAAGTTTTGGGTGGCTGTGGTCCAGTAACTGTCTGCTCCAGATCTTGGGCTTCAACTCAGGTGGGCTACATTTTATGGTCAGCACGTGTACATAAAGTTTAACCCTCATAAATCAGCCAAAATCCAAGTGTCAACGCTGGTTTGTGGCCACAATCACTGTTTAACACCTAATCTGAAAATAATTCTGACTTTATTTTATTAGAGAATAACACCTTCACAAACTACAAACCCTTAGCTTTCAAAAGACACCAGTACAAGCTTCATTTGACACACAGTTAGCGTACAGTGTCAGTGAAGTGGGCAGGAAGTTAGTTATTCTAGACACACACAGCATTAAATCTAATCCAATCCAGTGGCAGTAAATTACATGTACCATAATATGATGCATTCCATGCATTAGACACTTGCCATTTAGTGTATTCCCCTTTAGAGTTAAAATGAGTGAGTGTGAGTATGTGTGAGTGAGGGTGATTATGAATGAGTGAGTGTGAGTGTTGAAAATTCATATATGTATGAGTCACATGGACACAATATTATATACATAATGTTCTGCAATAGTTGTAGAACTTCAAGAAAGTGTAAGTTTATGATGAAAATGAGAGGAAGTACTGTATATGAGTATGTGCAAGTCGTATTGTATAAATAAGCGAGTGTGAAGTTGAATAGTCAGTGTATTTATGGTGTATTGTGTTGTGTTATAGAACATCAAATTATCTTTCAGAATGTATCACTTATATAAATGCATCTGTGACTCAGTAATGTGGCCAGCAACCTTAGCCTCATCAATGGCTTGGTAGTAAAGGTCAAAGTTAACATAGGGATGAATCCTGCCGTCCTCATCCAAGGAAAACTGGGTGAGACTTGGATTCTGGAGGTCAGAAGACTCAGTGGAAGTGGTGTTGGTATCCATGTTGGGGTGGTGGTGGTGGAGGGGAAGAGGACCCATTAAGTCATCACCTCGATGTATGTCAAACTGGTCGTCATCTTCATCCTGCAGTAAAATATAATACAGGAATGAAAAGGGCAATATAGGACAGAAAAATCTTATACCACATCATATTATGTTTATAATTTCTATAGTGGCAGGAGTTATATTAATGAAAAAGAATAACCATAACAGAATTAACACACTGATTTATCATTATGGGATAAAGATGGAAAGTAGGAGAGAAAAAGGAGTGGTCTGGGTCCAAAGGGGCGCCAAGACTTATAATATATGAGGAGAAAATTAAATATGCCAAGAGCCAGGTCAATACAGTACCTGACTTTGCCTGCCAGTGATCTGTGATAAGGGCAGTGGTAACAATGGTCTTGGAGGAAGGCGAGGGGAGACAGAGCCTGGCAGTGGTACCCCGGCACCAGGTGTTAAGGCACCACGCAACTGGAAGTTGAAATTACGTATGATGAGGGTGATGTCATCCCTTGTAGTGACATTACGACGCTTGGTGAGGAAGTTGTCGTGGTGAAGACGCACCACTTTATCCACCACTGTCTGGGCTATACTTGTTAGGGTCGGTTGTTCCACAAACTGAAATGATGGTGATAAAAACATTTGTCATTACAACACACAACTACATACAGTATATTCTACATCAAAATACAGAATTACTGTAAAAATAATAAAAACATACACCCACAGTTTGTCTGGGTTGGCAAGTGTAATGTTAAGAAGCAACTGTAATAACACATCTTAAAGATAATACATATATTCCTTACATCATCATATAGTGTACAGTACATCCAAAAACAATGTACAGTATATGCAACAAAGATATGGATGTTCATGCACACACACTCACACAGTACCATAATAATATTAACAAAATATAACAATAATATCTATTAAATACTAATATTGTATCAATACTATTACAAATTATAATATTGAAGTAATAACGATGATATTAATATGATAATAATATTAGTGTAAAAAGATTATTGCATTAATAAAATAACAAATGTTGCAATATACTCTACAGTACACTGAATAAATAACTATTAATAATATCACAAAGGTTAACTATCTATGTCTGGCCCATATGTGTGTATGCTGATGACCTACTCTGAGCTAAAAACAGAGAGGGAAAAAATAATTGCAACTGTTTTCCTGTGAGACGGACATGTTCACCTGTTTGACCACCATTTGTGTGTGTGCGTGTGATCTGAGTAAAAACAAGAAAAAACAAAATAAACCTATGAACTGTTTTGGTGAGAGACTGACCTGTTCGACCACCATCTGTGCTATCTCCTTGTTGACCTGTTCTGAGCCAGTAGCATCTTGATAAGACTTGTACAGACCGTCACTCATCAGTAACAAGAAACTGCAACATACAAAAAAATAACAGGAGTGTAGTCAATGTCAAAAGTCTCGTTATCTACAGTATCCTGTTTGTGTGTTTCAAACTGAGTGATTATATTTCTTATTTTCTGTTTTGTCTAATTGCTGGAAATATATATATACCGGTATATAAAATGGATGAATAAAAAGAGAATGGTGCAATCCTGGTCAAAATTCTTATTGCTATCTTGAAAGTGTTTGCTACCGAATCCTCCTAACGATGCCACAAAATAGATGCCCTCAATGGTACTAATAGGGGATCTGTTTCTGGGCATAATTGGGAGAAATAAAAAAGACCTTCAAATTCACCAAAAAAAATTCCCTCAAGGCATAAAAAAATAAAAAATAAAATGTTCTCTGGAGTTTCTAGTTAGTTACCTGCAAGACTCATCGATGGGTATAGATCTGATATGAGGCTCAGGAATGACCGGTTCTGAGGCAGCCGAACTCAGAATATCAAATTCCTTGTAGCCGCCCTTCATGAAGTAGTTCCCAATGCATCGGGTCAGTTCATGGTTCCCAAACTTGGCTCCTGGAATACCATAAACAAATACGATAAGAGGAAGATATTTATTTATGAGGTTACTGACTCATTCCAACACTGGCATGTAACAACAGGTATATATATTGTACAGAATTGAAGGATTTTACATTGTTGCTAAGGGTTGAGGATTTCATTGCCTTTAATGTGTTGATAAAATATAACAAGAATAGTTTAACACTTGTATTATTATCCCACAAACAATGACTGTAGACTTTCCTACTTATTTGTAGTACAGTATAAGGTTTATCTGGCCTAGTAATCTTTTCAATCATTCCCCTTAAGAGAAAGAGTATTGTACATAAGAACAAACAAACCGTGTATCTTGGTCGTGGGTAAGTTGAGTGCTGCCAGTCTCTGTAGTTCATCATGGCTGCTGGTGGTATGGTCTGCTGTCAACTGCTTTACCTTCAGTACTCCAGATCTGTCAAATGTCATACCTTCACTACTCAAAACTATAAACTAAGGTGCACAAGACAGTAAGTCACTTATATGATAATGTTTTATACCTTTAAAACATTTCTTGTTGTATCAAATTTTTGTATGTTGCAGTATTTTTTCCCATATGAAACTTAACAGAAATAAGATGCCTTCCAGTTGCCCCCCCAATAAACTGTCAATCAACTACTAGGCTGGTTATTAGTTCTGTAATCTACAATACTGTAACATGTAAAAAATTAATTGGACCAAACCCCTTTTCTTGACCCTCTTAATATGCAAGTTATTAGCATAAACTAAAGGTGATCGTATGTGTGTATGCACCAATGGAAGATAGAAGAGATTAGAGTGAAAGAGGAATTTTGGATGAGTGTTGAGGCTTGCCTGGATAGTTTTAATAAAAGTGAAAGAGTTGTTAATTGGGGATATGAATGGGAAGGTGGGGGATAGAAAAGTAGATGGAGTGGTAGGTGGGTGGGGTGTACAATCAGAGGTGAATGGGAATGGCAGTGCACTTGTTGATCTATGTGTGGGGAGGAGGCTGATGATTGTCAACACCTTCTTTCAGCACAGGAGAATACACAGGTGCACATGGAGAGTGGAAAGGAGGACAGATGATGAGATAGTGGAACGGAAGGATTTGATTGACTATGTGTGGATGAACCGTTGAGGAAATTGGTGATGGATGCGAGAGCATATAGGGGGATTGGAGGAAGAGTGTCTGACCACTATGTTGTAGTGGCCAAGCTAAAGACACAAGGGAAGTGGGTAAAGAGAACAAGAGTAGGGAGAGAGGAAGGAGGACTGATGAGGAGGGTGGAAAGGTTGCAGGAGGAGGAATATAGGGAGGAGTTTAGGAGAGCAGTTGAGAGAAGACTAGGAAGGTTTGACTTGGAACAGGAGGAGGAAGGGGAGGAAGTGAGTAGTGTTTAAGAGGAATGTGTGGGGTGTGTGAGGATGTATGTAGGGTGAGGAGAAAGGGGAGAGGAGTGAAAGGAACAGCATGGTGGAATGAGGAGGTGAAACGAGCAGTTGAAGAGAAAAAGAAAGCATACAGAGACTGGTTGGGTTGTAGAGGAAACGAAGAGTTGGAGGGACAGAAAAGGGAGATGTATGTTGAGAAGAAGAGAGTGGTGAAGAGAGTGGTGAGTAAGAGAAGAGTAGACGAGGAATTTGGAAGGAACTTATGTGAGAAGTGGAGGGAGTGTAAGAAATTGTTCTGGAAAGAGGTCAAGAAAGTGAGGGAGGGAGACAAAAGAAGTAAAACGGTTGTGAAAGATAAGAATGAGCAAGTGATTGTAGAGAAGCGTGATAAGAGTTGAAAGGTGGAAAGAACATTTTGATAAACTGTTGAATGAAGGAAGTGGAATGCGGGCAAACAGAGTTGGATGGGGTATGGGAGAAAGAAGAGAGGTAGTGGAGGAGGAAGAGGTGGGGATCAGAAGGGCAGAAGTGAATGCGGCAAAGAGCAAAATTATGGTTTTGAAAGGGGTACAGCCACGGGTAATGAAGTGAGGTTAAATGGACAGGTTATGGAGAATGTCAGCACATTTAAGTATGTAGGCAGTGTGATGAGTGTGACAAGGAATTGGGCCATGAGTATGGAAGTAAAGAAGACATTACATGACAGTGTGGTAATCCCGACACCGACGTACGGGAGTGAAACGTGGACCATGACGGAGAGATATAAAGCAAGAGTTGGAGGGGGGGAAATGAGTTACCTGAGAAGTGCATGTGGAGTAACGTGGAGAGATAGACTGACGAATGAAGAGGTACGTGAGCGATGTGTTGTGGATGTGGACGTACTAGAGTGTGAAGAGAAACACCTTGAGGTGGTTTGGTCATGTGGAGTGTATGGGAGGTGAGAGGTTGGTTAAGAAGGTGTACGAGAGTGAGGTGGATGGACAAAGGGGAAGGGGCAGACCTAGAATGAGGTGGATGGATGGGGTTAAGAGGTATATGAGTGAGAGGTGGGAGGAAGGGCGCCAGGGGTTCATGGAGGCGATTCATTTGTGGCCACCCCTTCGGGGATTGAGGTGTCGGACAATGAATAGATAGATCATATATAATCATATTTCACCTCCACTACCATTACCCATTCCTTAAATTTTTTTGCAAGTGTAATGCAAACTTGCAGAAATTACAACAAATATAAACACAAAATTACAACTTTTACGTACTATTTGTAAATACTGGAAGCTACTCATAGCATTATGATTTTATAGAAATAAGCTGAAGGACAGCTGTGGTATTTCCACTAAGTTAATGTTCAAAATTTATCCCAAATCCAAATCATCCTACAGACCACATCAGTGTTATGAGTCTTGGCTTTATAACATTGTGTATTCCTCAGTATATAAACTAACTTGTCTTTGATGCAGAGTAGTGCACGAGAGTCTCCCAGATTACCCACGTGTAGCCTCCCTCCATGTACCAGAGCCACCACTGCTGTTGTTCCTCCACGGATCTCCTGGTCCAGTGCCTGAAGTGAAAAAGTTTTTGTTTAACGTTGCAGGGGCAAGTACTTTATCTCTGATTTTGATTCTGGTGACTCTATAGCTGCTATTGTAGATGGTTACTGTTCCTCTTCCAAGATTCTCAACAGTGATATTCCTCAGGGGTACGGTACCGGTATGTCCCATTAATTATATTCTTTCTGGGTCTTTATTATGACTCAACAGTTTAGTATCTGTACCCACACTCACTGAATCTATAAAATAGCTAAATAATCTAACATAGGGATGTATAACTAGTGAACACCCATTCTGTTCTTCAAATGATATATAGCTTCTTACTTCATAAATCCAACATACCTGTAACCTGCTAAACGTCTCTGGGAAATTCTGAGCTGCTTCAAACTGACTCATGCCATCAGGGATCTTGTCCAGTAGTTGTGTGCGTTCGGCAATCTTTGGATCAATGGACTCAAGAAAGGCATTCTCCACGGCTAGAAAGGCTTCACGGAATACCTCCTTCACCTCCTCTTCTGTTGTCTTCCCTGTCAGTTGTTCAAAGCTCAGTTCTGCAGGCATTCTCTGTAATTATAATTATACTGTATATCGTGTTGTTGGTGCTATCAACTCATCAACAATGTATGCTTTCTCTGTCTTGGTAAATATTCAGTGAAGTTACTATACAACACCAGACCTATGGTTATTAAGAGAAACAACATGTTACTGTGAAGAGGTTACAGATTAAAATTAAAACCAAATAAAATAATGTACAGTACTGCACATAAGCCAAACATCATGAACAAGGATCGTCTTGAAAATTAATGGTGTATACAGTATAGTCAATTATAAAAAGATATTGATTTGCAGAACCTGTGTGTGAATTTGTTGATGTTAACCATGAGTTGGACCGAGTACAAAGAGACTCACTTGTGATGCAAAGTAAGCAGCCTTGGCCCCATCATGACCATCAAACACACCATAGAGGTAAGTACTATTCTCACGATCCAGACAGAAGTGTATACTGCGGTCTTCATATTCATGTTCAGAGCAAGGTGTGCCATCCTCTCGGTACATCTGGTTTGCTGACATACCAACACCTGGTGAGTAGAACACAGTAAGTAACAGTAAGTGACATGTTAACATAAAACAACTTGCCATTCTCTCGTTATTAGTTCACTAAAATCAATTCATTAGTATGAGATATTATGAAGCTGTGAAAAACAATCTACACTTTAATAGGCAAAACTAATTTACTGTACTGTACTGTACTTGTTTTATATAAAGGGAACTGCTTGCTTTGTAAACAGTATAGTATTGGATGAAAATAACACCAACCTATAACTGCTGAAAATATTACCTAGTATCATGAAAATTTAGCTTACACAGCTGTATTTCTGTGATTCTGCATCAACATTAATGAATGAATAGTGATTGTTAGTCAAGCAATCACATATTGTACTGTACCATGAAAAAATGTAAAGAGGAAGTTATAACATTATAGTTTTTCAAAGAATATTGTAAATTTTCTTGCCATTTGTGAATCAAAATGTCATGAGCAATGATGGCATTCATATAGCCTACCTGTACACAGACCATCAGACTACATTTTAATGCTGCAAATCCTACACTACCTACAGTACTCACAACTTTGATAAAATGCCCACAACCTTTATAAATGTTCACAAATTTCAGACAATGCTCCAATTCTTCAGAAATGCTAAAAAATCTCCAGATTATGCACACAGCCTGTGGAAAATGTCCAAATACTTCAAATCCAGGCCACAAATTAAATAAAACATTAAACAGAGAAGGATGATGTGCGATACAAACCTGAGAGCTTACAGATTGGCAAACCATCAGTCCAAGTGTCATTGTTACGCAGTCCAGTCATCCCTAGTGATGCGGGTTTGATCACCTGTGAGGGCATAACTTTCCTCTACCACTCTTGCATACATACAAATATGCAACAGTAGTTATAGTATGGTCAACACCTGAAAAGTACACAAAAATATACAGTATAATTATATAAATACATACCGTACACTATGCCATTACAGTATTATAAAAGTAACACTATCATAAAATAACATAAGCCTTGTATATCACTAAATACAGTCCCTATATTATACAGTATATAATTATACAGTATGTCCTTGATATATTACCATACTGACCTATTTAACACCGGTCATTTAATACAGGTACAGTCGCGGCACATAGTCCTTCATCAGAGTGTAAGGGGAAGACTGGTCAAGGATTATGTGCCGCGACTGTACGTAAAGAAGTTACTGTACTAAGTTTGTATGATAATAAATAACAAAATCCTGGGAAAACATTCTTCGTTGATCTTCAAGGAGAGATTAAACGTAAATTATTGAAGTGCTGGACTGAACTATTTGTAGGAGTCGTAATATGAAACTTTTTCTTTGAGGATTTTCATTGGTGAATTTGTATTGGTATTTCTGTACAAATAATGGCTTTCAATATTGTCCCTGTTAGGTCCCGGTAGTCTGCTGTGGTCCAGGTTAGGTTGGTTAGATTAGGTCAGGTTAGGTCAGACTAATCCGTAAATTCGCCACAGTAAATTTTTACAAGTTGCCACAACAGGATTTCACTGGAATTTTTTTTATTTCCTAGAAGGATTTAGTGTGACTACCGGGACCTAACCTGGGCAGACTACCGGGACCTAAGCAGGAAAAAATATACAGTAGAAATTAGTCAGACCTCACCTCACCTGACCTAACCTAATCTGGACTGGGACACACTACCAGGACCTAACTTGGGCAGACTACCGGGACCTAACTTGGGCAGACTACCGGGACCTAACTTGGGCAGACTACCGGGACCTAACTATAAGAGGTAACTACTGTTATGCAGCATGTGCAGAAGAAATGGTATATTGAAAAGTTGTTTGTAATAGTGAAATATAAACACGGGTAATAGTAAAATTTTTGAAATCGAGTTGTGGCAACTTGTAAAAATATTCCAAAAACGGTAGTACTGTACTTGACAACGATAATAGTCAATATTTTCCTTGTATTATTTTCCCTGCATAATTATTATCAATAATAATGTTCTAAATCAAAACGAATAACCACAAAATTACATAATTATTTATGAAAAAAAAAAACTGATTGGTGATGAGATTAATACGTGAAAAAATAAAAACACTACAATTTTGTTTATAATATCAACGTAAATACAAATAATACAAATTAAATACTGATTACAAAACCTTACACACACACACACAAACACATACACCAATAAAATATATAATACTTAATGTAAATACAAAAAAATACAAGTGAAATACTGAATACAAGACCTTTTGGTGAGGCTGGAGGGGCTCGAATAATGTATTTGTTTTTGTTTTGTTTTGTAACCCCGTTGTAAAAATAAAAGTTATTAATTATTTATACTGTAGTAGTTTATCATAAGTGTCTATCTGTTTGTTTTTTAAATAAATAATTCACCTACATACAGTAATTATGAGAGTAATGTATATGTATGTATGTATGTATGTATGTATGAATGTATGGAGGAGAGTTGAGACAAAATAAGGAGTACTATTATATCCGTAGTAATATTTATTTGTGAGTCCTGCTAAGATAAAATATATGACAGATGCTTGAATATCTTAGGTGAATATCAATTGTTATGCCATACCTTCAATGTTGTATATGGGGGGCATAATAATGGCAAGTAAAACAAAAACTTAACAAGTCTCTTTCCTTAATTTAAACGGCGGCGGCAGCGGCGGAGCGGCGGCGGGGCGGCGGCGACGTGGCGGCGGGGCAGCGGCGGCGGCGGCGGCGGCGTCGACGACGACGACGACGACGAAAAAAATAAAATAAAATAATAATAATAATAATAATAATAATAATAATAATAATAATAATAATAATAAAAAGTTAATTATTAAAAAAAAAAAATATATATATATTAAAATATATATATATTTAAAAAAAAAAAACAACTAATTATTAAAAAACTATGGTGGCGGTGGCGGCGGCGGCAGCGGCGGCGGCGTTGGCGACAGGACGGCGGCGGCGGCGGCGACGACGACGACGACGACGAAAATAATAATAATAATAATAATAATAAAAAGTCAATTATTACAAAAAAAAAAAAAAAAAAAAAAAAGCGGCGACGGCAGCTGCTGCTGCGGTGGGGAGGCGGCGGCGGCGTTGGCGGCGGGGCGGCGGCGGCGGCGGCGACGACGACGAAAAAAATAAAATAAAATAATAATACTGATAAAAAAAAAGTTAATTATTACAAAAAAATTGATTAATAAAAAAAAATATATACAGGGTGTCCGGAAATTTTTACCCGAAATTTTGGCATATGCCTGCTTTATTAATTCTGAAAAGAAAATACTCTATTGATGTGATCTTTTTTTTCTTAGTTTAGCAGTAATTGAGACATTTAATTAAGGGGGGGTGAGAATAGGGGACAGGCTTGGGGGGGTGCGGGAATATGGGGACAGGCTTGGGGGGGGGGGGGGGGTAGAAAGCCTGTCCCCCATTTCCTGCACCCCCCTAACCCCCCAAGCCTGTCCCCCTACTCCTGCAACCCCCCAAACCCCCCCGTTCAAATGTCACACATTTAAAGGGGTGTAGGAATAGGGGGACAGGTTTGGGGGGGAGTTTGTTTGGGGGGTTGCAGGAGTAGGGGGACAGGCTTGGGGGGTTAGGGGGGTGCAGGAAATGGGGGACAGGCTTTCTACCCCCCCCCCCCCCCCCAAGCCTGTCCCCATATTCCCGCACCCCCCCAAGCCTGTCCCCTATTCTAACCCCCCCTTAATTAAATGTCTCAATTACTGCTAAACTAAGAAAAAAAAAGATCACATCAATAGAGTATTTTCTTTTCAGAATTAATAAAGCAGGCATATGCCAAAATTTCGGGTAAAAATTTCCGGACACCCTGTATATATATATATATATATATATATATATATATAAAAACGACGGTGGCGGCGGCGGCAGCGGCGACAGGACGGCGGCGGTGGCGGCAACGACGACGACGACGACGAAAAAAATAAAATAAAATAATAATAATAATAATAATAATAATAATAATAATAATAATAATAATAATAATAAAAAGTTAATTATTACAAAAAAAAATAATTAAAAAAAAATTATTAAAATATATATATATTATTTAAAAAAAAAAAAAAAAAAACTAATTATTAAAAAACGTTGGTGGCGGCGGCGGCGACGACGGAGCGGTGGCGGCGGTGGCGGCGAAGGCGCCTAGAAATTTTAGTCATTTCATGAACCGACTAAGTGAATTAGTCATTTGGTGTAATGCCTGAAATGTTCAGTCATTACGTGTAAAGCCTGATTTCACTCTCTGCCTGTAACATATACACTCCGTTATACTTTCTCTATATTGTCGTCACGTGTATAGGCCCAATATACTATTTTTATACTATTTTTATCATCATGTTGTTGTTCTTCTTCTATTGGTGGCTTTCATTTCATTTAGTGTAGCCTTCTGTGGTGTCATGGTGTCATTCTTATCACGGGGGGGGGAGGTAATCAATCACTGTCTTCTGGGTTGACGTGTGTGTCTGTGTGTGTGTGTGTGTGCAATGACGTCACACACATCTCGTCGTCCAATCTCAGGAGAGGATTTTTTTTTCACGTTCCACCAATCACGAACCGGGTGTGTGTGTGATTATTATTTCTGTGAGATTGGAGTAGTAGTAGTAGTAGTAGTAGTAGTAGTAGTAGTAGTAATAGTAGTAGTAGTAGTAGTAGTAGTAGTATCGACGGTCGCTTTTACCCTCTATATACTCATCATCAATTTTGTGCTTACTTAGCTGACGTTGACATACAGACAGACAAACAGGATATAATTATAGTTAAAACAAATACTTCCTCAATAATAGTAGTAGTGGTAGTTATGTCATTATAATCTTTAGTGGATGGGTAGTAGTAGAGCATAGTGATGATGATGATGATAGTGATCGTGTATAAAATTGGAGGCTTCTGATTCCTCCTGACTATGCCACGAAACAAGCTCCTTCCCTATAGGTGTGTGTTTCGTGGTAATATTTGAAGGACTCGTTTATATCCAATTTTCAAACTGCATCACAGACTTATAACTGGGTGGATCGATGTTGCAGAGAGAGAGAGAGAGAGAGAGAGAGAGAGAGAGAGAGAGAGAGAGAGAGAGAGAGAGAGAGAGAGAGAGAATGAAAATTGGAAGAGATGTGAGAAGGGAGAGGAGAGGGAGAAACGGAGAGTGAGATAATAAAAAAGAAATGCAATTATAAAGAAACGAAGGGATGGAGGGAAGGAAGGAAGGAAGGAAGTAAATAAGTAAGTAAGTAAGTAAGTAAAGAAGGAAGGAAGGAAGGAGGGAAGTAAGTAAGGAAGGAAGGAAGTAAGGAAGGAAAAATACAAACAATAAAAATAAAGACGAATAATATACTTAATAAAAACCACAATAATAAAGGAGGCTGATAAAGAAAGCTAAGAATAAAAGGAGAAAGGAGGAATGAAAGTAAATTAATGATGAAGAGGGGAAGAAGTGAAGAGAGGAATTAATGAAGAGTAAATAAGAATAATAAGGAAAGAAAAGGATGGAAGGTGGGAATGGGAAGGATGAAAAGGGAAAATGGGGGAAGAATGGAAGGTGTGAAGGAGAGGATGGAAGGTGGGAAGGGAAGGATGGGAAAAGAGAGGGAGAAAGGGATGGATGGAAAACGAGAGGAGGAAAAGGAAGGATAGGTAACGAGAGAAGGAAAGAGAAGGGAGAGGAGAGAAGGAAAGAGAAGAGGAAAGGAGGAAAGGGAGAGAAGGAGAGAGGGAGAGAGAAGGAGAGGAGAGAAGGAGAGAGGAGAGAGAAGGAGAGAAGGAGAGAGGAGAGAGGAGGAGAGAGGAGAGAGAAGGAGAGAAGGAGAGAGGGAGAGAGAAGAGGAAAGGGAGAGAAGGAGAGAGAAGAGGAAAGGAGGAGAAGGAGAGAGAAGAGGAAAGGAGGATAAGGAGAGAGAAGAGGAAAGGGGAAAAGAGAGAGAAGAGGAAAGGGAGAGAAGGAGAGAGAAGGAGAGAGAAGAGGAAAGGGAGAGAAGGAGAGAGAAGGAGAGAGAAGAGGAAAGGGAGAGAAGGAGAGAGAAGGAGAGAGAAGGAGAGAGAAGGAGAGAGAATGTGAGAGATATCCATTACGTCTAACCATTACTCCTTGAATCGATAGTATAGGAAGGAAGGAAAGGAAGGAGAAGAAGGAAAGAGAAGAAGGAAAGAGAAGAAGGAAGAGAAGAAGGAAGGAAGGAAGGAAGGAAGGAAGGAAGGAAGGAGAGGAGAGGAGAGGAGAGGGAAGGGAAGGGAGGAGAGGAGGGTAGAGAGTAAGAAGGAAGGAAGGAAGGAAGAAGGGAAAAGGAGGAAAGAGAATAATAAGAAGGGAAGGGAAAGTAAGGGAAGGGAGGAGAGGAGAGAGTAAAGGAAGGAAGGAAGGAAGGAAAAGGAGGTAAGAAAGTAAAGGAAGGAAGGAAGGAAGGAAAAGGAGGTAAGAAAGTAAAGGAAGGAAGGAAGGAGGGAAAAGGAGAGAAGAGAGTAAAGAAAGGAAGGAAGGAAGGAGAGAAAGGAGAGAAAGGAAGATAATTAAGTAGAAGTTAGCAGAGAAAAAAATATAATTGGCTTTTATGATGGCAAAAAGAAAAATATTTAGGCCCTTACGAAAACTTCAATTAAAGAGAGAGAGAGAGAGAGAGAGAGAGAGAGAGAGAGAGAGAGAGAGAGAGAGAGAGAGAGAGAGAGAGAGAGAAAACAGCATCATCATCATCAACATTTACGACACCTGAGAGAGAGAGAGAGAGAGAGAGAGAGAGAGAGAGAGAGAGAGAGAGAGAGAGAGAGAGAGAGAGAGAGAGAAGTGAGCAGTGAAAGTATCATCTGAACTTGTTGATTTGTCATGATGAAGATTATATTTATTTACTTTCAAATGGACCTATGTGACGTCACTACTAAAACCCATGTGACGTCACCACTAAAACCCATGTGACGTCATCAGGACACGTGACGTCATCAGGACACGTGACGTCATTTTTGTTGATATATATATATATATTTTTTTTTGTGTGGGGGAAGGGTTAATGTTTACTGAGTTCTAGTGATGGGATTTACGGCTCCCATGAGTGAGCCGGCTCTTATGGCTCTTTTCAGATTAGAGAGCCGGCTCTTAAATGGCTCTTTCGGCTCCCAAACGGCTCTCTACATAGAAATGCAGTGATTATAAAATATGGCGATTATTACAGTGTATACCAATAGGCTATATCACATTTCATGAGTAAAGGCTAATTACCTAATGTACATAGCTCATTATATTCCTGTTCAAAAACTGAAACTCAAACAAGAAACCAAGTTTTTATTTATGAAGTAAAATAGAAAAGAAAATGGACAGTAGCTTCTCATCACAAAGGGAAACTGAAGTGTTTTTATTTTTAGCAATGAATGCTCTATCCATTAGAATACATAAAAAACAATGGAATTAAATATGAGTCCTCACTGTGTAGGAAAAATAGCCTGATACACGTAC
>JAWZYT010006076.1:50000-55963 GCA_034508575.1 Petrolisthes manimaculis
TTACGTCTGTCTCTCTATCTATACGTTTAGCTACTCTCTCTCTCTCTCTCTCTCTATTCAACTATCTCTATTTCTCTATTTGTACAGTACGTATTCTCTCTCTCTCTCTCTCTCTCTCTCTCTCTCTCTCTCTCTCTCTCTCTCCTCTCTCTCTCTCTCTCTCTTGCATCAACACCACATATAAAAGATTTACTCATGCACCTTCCCTCACCACCCAAACAAACACACACACACACAAATGACACAACTTTCTATACTCTTACTACTCACTCTTTTGTCTCTCCTCTCTTCCTCTTTTTTCTCCTCTTCCTCTTCCTCTTCTTCTTTGTATTCCTTTATATTTTCCTCCTCCTCCTTCTTTTCTATGTATGTATGTATGAATATAGGTGTATATGTATGTATGAATGTATGTATGTATTTGTATATGTATGTAAGAATGTATGTATGTATATATATATATATATATATTTATGTATGTACAGTATGTATGTGTATATAGATGTATGTATATATGTGTGTATGTATGTATGTATGTGTATATAGATGTATGTATATATGTGTGTGTGTATGTATGTATGTATATATGTAAGTGTGTATGTATATATGTGTGTATGTATGTATGTATGTATGTAGTGAAAGGTGTATCAAAGGTCATACTGTACTCAGAAAGGATTATTAAAAAAAAAAAAAAAAAAAAAAAAAAAAAATTGGAGTATAGTGTTATTTTTTCCAGCCTCGTTTGTTGTTCTGGAGAGAGAGAGAGAGAGAGAGAGAGAGAGAGAGAGAGAGAGAGAGAGAGAGAGAGAGAAGAGAGAGAGAGAGAGAGAGAGAGAGAGAGAGAGAGAGAGAGAGAGAGAGAGAGATGAGAGAGAGAGAGACGAGAGAGAGAGAGAGAGAGAGAGAGAGAGAGAGAGAGAGGAGAGAGAGAGAGAGAGAGAGTTACACAAATAATTAATCTTACAGAATGACAGATACACAGAGATAGACATACAAACACACAGACAGACAGACAACAAACATACAAACAGGCACACACACACACAGACAAACAGCATAATAATAATTGCAGTCTCATGAGATTTATTGCACACTCAATCGGTTACATAAGGTTCCTCCTATACATACATACATACATACATACATCGATGGGTGAAAGTAGTGAAGAGATGAATGGTTTACTATCATTCTTATATTACACTTTATGGTAGTCAAGGTGTGTAAGCTATGTGTCGTATTGTGTGTGTGTGTGTGTGTGTACCACTATATTATCCCCACACAAGTATACAGAAGGGCAGGGAAGGTGTGTGTGTGTGTGTGTGTGTGTGTGTGTGTGTGTGTTAAAGTTGTATTCACCCAATAGTATTAAATTTCTAACACGTGTTCACCTCATTCTGTGTGTGTGTTTGTGTGTGTGTGTGTGTGTGTAGAGAAAGGTGCAATGACAAGCGGTAATTTATTTACACTAAGAGTTTCCCTTTTGTTCCGCAGATGGCGCTCAAGTGTGGAAGACCAATAGTGACGGTGGAGTGGGTAATGGTGTTGGTCATCTCCCTACAGGCGGTCATCACTCCCTGCCTCACCGATCAAGTCATAAGAAACAAGTCACCCCATGAGATCAATTTACAGGGATCATTCAACCAGAGTAACACAACTTCACCTGGTTCAGTTCCATCGCCGAATGACATCTCTGCCCTTCATTTCTATACAACGGATAATATGTCGTTGGTCATGAAGTGTATTGAAGCCATGAGTTCTTATAATCAAGACGAATTATTCACATCTCAGGGAAAGAACAAATGTTTGCGTGTGAAACCCTGCATGGGACGGCACACTTTCGTTCACGCAGATCAACGGACAGAAGAGAGGAAGCAGCAGAGAACCCTGGTGATGATTCTTGGGAACCACAGAAAATGGGACGTGAGAGACCACAGAAAACGGGACGTGAGGACCTGATGTTGGAGGCTGAGGAAATACACCACCCTGGCCTGGAGTCCCAAGGAGTACGTCTCACTCGATATAAGACTCGACGCAGTGCCCCTCAAGATGGTGACTCCAGGGAAGACAACAACACCAAGACGACCACACTCAGAGAAGGAAGACCTCAAGTACGATCATCTCAAGGACCACCTCGAGGACGACCATCTCAAGGACCACCTGTAAGACGACAAGGACGACGACAGACAGACTCCAGTGACCATGATTCTAACAAACCATTAGCAGAGAGAAGAAAAAGGATGATGACAATGATGGGGAGCAAGGTGGTCAAGATGAACAACAGTACGAGGAGAAGGAAGAGAAGAAGGAAAAGGAGGAGGAGGAGGATGAAACGGAGAGAGAAGAAGCAGCCTCCTATGCGTCACCTCGGGTTGTGCTGCCCATGAAACTCTCGGACTTGGGCAAAACCATTGACTCCACTGAATTCAAGGCGGCCGCTAGGGATTACGGCCACGGAGGAGGGTCACGGAGGAGGTCATGGAGGAGGTCATGGAGGAGGGCACGGAGGAGGGTATGAAAAAGGTGTGGTACATCCAGGAAAGGGTACCTTCTCGTACAAGCTGCCCCCACACAAGGCTCCCAACTACTACCCAGCTCCATACAAAGGCCCAGCATATGGCCCTTATGATCTCCAGGCAAGGGTAAGGCTAAGTTCAACAAGAAGGTGAAGTATGGTGATGACCCGGTGAAGGAAACACAAAACGCAAAGTACCATTATGGATACCATGACGAAACCTCTGTCTTACTTTGGTGGTTTTGGAGGCGGAGGCACTGTGGGGTATGGTAAGGGGCATGGTGGGGGTGGGGGTGGGGGTGGGGGTGGGTATGGTCATGGGGGTGGTGGTGGGCATGGAGGGGGTGGAGGGTATGGACATGGGGGAGGTCACGGAGGGGGAGGGCATGGAGGGGGAGGGTATGGTCATGGTGGTGGTGGACATGGTGGTGGCCACGGAGGAGGGTATGGTCACTGGTGGTGGAGGTCACGGTGGAGGTGGGTATGGTCACGATGATCATGGTGGTGGTCATGGTGGTGGGTACGGGCATGACCATCACGGAGGAGGAGGAGGGTATAAAGATGATCACCACGGAGGAGGAGGAGGATACAAGGACGACCACCACGGAGGAGGATACAAGGACGACCACCACGGAGGAGAGATACAAGGACGACCCATCACGGAGGAGGAGGGTATAAGGACGACCACCACGGAGGAGGAGGGTATAAGGACGATCACCATGGAGGAGGAGGTTACAAGGATGACCATCACGGAGGAGGAGGACACAAAGGTGACCACGGTAAGGCCTTCGACTTCACCGTCCAGTACTATGATTCCGGACACAAGGGAGGCACACTGGATTACCACGAGCCAAACCACGGCTACACCCAGGAGTCACCCACCTACAGTGACCTCACTAACCCAGCGAAACACCCAGTTATGAGGCACCCAAACCCACCTACCAGACCCATGAACCCCCCGAGTACGAAGCCCCGCCCCGAGTTATGAAGCCCCGGCCCCGAGTTACGAAGCCCAGGCCCCAAGTTATGAAGCCCCAGCCCCGAGTTACGAAGCCCGAAACCACATATGAGACTCACGCCCCGAGTATGAAGCCCCTGCCCCGAGTTACGAAGCCCCCAAACCCACATATGAGACCCACGCCCGAGGTTACGAGCAACCCAAACCCACATACGAGACCCACGCCCCGAGTTACGATGCGCCGCCGAAGCCATCTTACATCGATACGGGTCCCAGCTACAACCCAAAGCCCTCGTACAAACCCTCGGGTCCCACCATCGTGTATGAAGTTCTTGACGATCCCTACAACACCTACGACCCTTCAAAGGACCCCAGCCTTCCACCAAGGGCTCCTCCAACCCCTACAGCAGAGGAAAACACGGCAACCACTCCAGACTATTACTCCTCCAACCCCTACGACAGAGAAAACCTAGCAACTACTCCAGACTACTCTCCAACCCGTACGGCAGAGAAAACCCAGCAACCACTCCAGACAACTACTCCTCCACAAGACGAAACAACCCCAGTGGTAGTAGTCCCAGTGGTAGTAGTTCCTCCTTACCAACAGATTCAGTACCAAAGGAGAATCAAGGCAGAGATCCAACAACAACAATGGAGGGATCTTTTCACCCTCTGAAGGTTCCTCAAGTAGACAAGGGATGGTGGTGGGTTCTGAAGAGAGATTAAGAGAAAGAAACCCACAACAAAAACAAACAAAGCTGCCTCTGCCCCCACCAGTACATTGGCCTTCACCTTCCCCTCCAATATACCCTCCAACCTCAGACCGGACGACGGTTTTTGACCCATTCGCTGACATGTTCTCTGAGCTCCGAGGATGAAGGAAGGACCAAGGAAGGAAGGAAGGAAGGAAGGAAGGAAGGAAGGAAGGAAGTAAGGAGCCCAAGGAAGGAAGGAAGGAAGGAAGGAAGGAAGGAAGGAGCCCAAGGAAGGAAGGAAGGAGCCCAAGGAAGGAAGGAAGGACCAAGGAAGGAAGGAAGGAAGGAGCCCAAGGAAGGAAGGAAGGACCAAGGAAGGAAGGAAGGAAGGAAGGAGGAAAGGAGCCCAAGGAAGGAAGGAAGGAAGGAGGAAGGAATACCGCTTTCACTTAATTTTCTTCCTTCCATCCCTATCCTATTCTTCCAACACCATCAACTACTCTTCTTCCTCTTCCACCATCACCACCATCATCATCATCACTCCAAACAGACAGACACACACACACACACACCCAGACACTATAGGTAAAGGTAAACTGATACTAAACCTGTTTTTAATGAGTTGGTATATGTAACTGTTTGGTTCAACACTAATTACGTCCTGTGAAGTGGAGAGGAAAAAAAACATGTTGTGGAATTCAGGACTTATAAATGTTTTTGTTGTTGTTATTGTAGATTTTGTAGATTTTGTTGTTGTTGTTGTTGTAGTGGTGATGAGTTTATTTTTTTTATCCACATTTTGTAATCAATCAACATTTTCTATTTTTGAACTATCACTCTTTGTAATTCCATTTATTATGTATCCCGAATTGTACACACTTTGTAATCAATCAACATTTGCTATTTTTTAATTATCCCCTCTATGTAATTTCATTTATTATGTATCCCTGAAGTATCCACACTATGTAATCCAGTTGAATATTCACCAACTATATAATTATCTGAGCTTTGTAATCTATATATTTGTGTATTCAAGTACAGTTTTACACGTTTTGTTTTCTGCATTTTCACCTCACCACCAACTAACTGTACACATTTTGTAATCCATCTATGTATGTTGTAATAATGTGTAACCAAATTTTATTATTTTACATTTACATTGTTGTACAGTTTCATATCAAAATAAAGTTCATATCAAAATTAAGTTTAGGTTAAAATAAAGTTCAGGTCAAAATAAAGTTTAGGTTAAAATAAAGTTCTCTGTGGTATGTGATGGTGAACTTTGAAATTATTGTTGATGTTGTGAACTTTGAAAAAGATTGTTGTCGTTTTTATTATACTTAATAAAATACTTTGTTATATTATTACTTTATAATATTAATGAGATGTGACTGTTTCTTCTTCTATGTCTGACGTGACACAAACTTTATACCTCGACTGTGCATACCTTAATTACTAAAATATATACTGTAGTGTTTTTTTTTGTAATAGGTTAATCATGAGTAACCCTAGTCTAGTCTTAGTTAATTAAGTAGGGATTTAATACATATTATTAGTACATTATTATTATAACATATTATTCTTTTAATAAAATCATGGCTGGACCTTGGTATAAAAAAAATGAAATAAAAAATAAATAATAATAATAATAGAAGAGCTATATTGTATAATGTTATTAGTGGGTAATTATGTCTTAGTCTAACTTTACACTATATAAATATGTTATAACTAGAATTCTGCTATATATATATATGTCATTACTAGATTTCTAACTTTCCACTATAGGATATATATATATATA
>JAWZYT010006077.1:0-7500 GCA_034508575.1 Petrolisthes manimaculis
CAGAGAGATAGACACAGAGGGATATAGATAGATAGATAGACAGACAGGGACAGATAGATAAACAGACAGGGAGATAGACATAGAGTGAACGAACTGAGAGAGACGAGGCGAAGTATTCAATAAACTGCAGAGAAACCTTAGCAATGAGGGTACGAAGAAGGGGGAGGGGGGGAGGAGGGACGAGGGGGGAGTAGAGGGAGGAGGAGGAGGAGGGGGAGGAAGGAGGAAGAACTCAAAAGAAGAATGAAAGAGGAGCACAAAGAGATAGTATAAACAGGAAAGAGGCGTGGGTGAAGGAGAGGACACGAACAGGGAGATAGACACACGAACAGATAAAGAAAGAGATAGAGACACATAGATCAAAAGACGAATGGTTCAATAAAACATGGATGTATATGGAGAGAGAGAGAGAGAGAGAGAGAGAGAGAGAGAGAGAGAGAGAGAGAGAGAGAGAGAGAGAGAGAGAGAGAGAGAGACACTAAGCCGCCCCACCCAATAATCTGGCTTTCCAATCTCAACCAAAAATTCTATTAAAAACAGTGCCAAGAAAAAGGCTGTGTCTCATCTCACCTCACCTCATCTCAACTCACCTCACCTCACCTCACCTCACCTCACTTCACTTCACTTCACCTCACCTCACCTCACCTCATTATCCATCACCTCACCTCACCTCACTTCACTTCACTTCACTTCACTTCACTTCACTTCACTTCATATTAGCCATCCCCTTGGAGACATCACTTCTGGAGCCTCTTCTGGTTACACTTTGGATATTCTGGATCACCATGGTTCCTCCAGAGTCCAAAGTTATGCCAGGAAACAGGACCAGAGGAACAAAAGAATAAATAATGGTGGCCTGTTGCTTGGAATAGTTAGTTAGTTAGTTAGTTAGTTAGTTAGTTAGTTAGTTAGTTAGTTAGTTTGGGGGTTGTGAATCAGTTACTCTCCAGATTGATTTACAGACACTGTACTATATTTAAACGGCCTTAATTAAATCGTCTGGCATTAGTCCAAGCTTGTCATCTAATTTATATAAAAGTCTAAGATTTTTTTTTTTTTTTTTTTTTTTTTTTTGAGGGGATAAGGTGGGGGTTGTATTTTGAACAGTTTTTTTTTAAATCTCAAGAAGGACTGAAACATTATTATTGTTATTTTTTTTCTATATGAAGAAAGCTAAGACCATTTTTATAGTCAATGTTTCAGAGAGAGAGAGAGAGAGAGGGTTAACCCAATGTGGACGACTATTATTTTTGTCATCGACTGTACAATATTTACCTCATCTAACTCTTAACGTCATCCCCCCCTTTACTTTCTTCCCTCCGCCCCTTACCCCCCCCCCCCCCATAACCCCCCCCCACCAGACAGGCAGATTACTGTACATCAAAGGAACACGCTTATATGATCATCTTAAGGAACCCTGTGATGTAGTCAGAAAATTGGAGATACACGAGTCCTTCAAATATTGCCACGAAACACACACACCTCTATGGAAGGAGCTTGTTTCATGGCACAGTCAGGAGGAATCAGAAGCCTCCAGTTTTCATACACGACGACGATCATAGGGTTGTTAACATCGGGTCTCGTCATAGCCTAAGCCTGGAAACTCATCTTGGAATTGGTGATCGTGTATGAGAACTGGAGGCTTCTGATTCCTCCTGACTATACCACGAAACAAGCTCCTTCCCTATAGATGGTGTTTCGTGGCAATATTTGAAGGACTCGCTAACCTCCAATTTTCTAACTTCATTTCTTAACGTAAATATATACTTTTTTTCAGTGAACATCAAAATGTGGACTTGGTATTTTTAACCTCGGTGTTCAGTTTATCATTAATTGCTGATAATTATAAACGTGGATCATTAATTATCATCATCATTATTATCATCATTTATAGACATTTATAAACATTATTGGTGATCTTAATGTAGATACACATATCAAAATATTAGTAAATATCTTCAAGTGAATTTTTTTTTCTTTTTTAACATAGGTGCTCATCAGAAAGTGGACAAAAAGGATATTATATTGTTCATTTGAAAGGGGACAAAATATTACGTTAACCATTTGAAAGTGAACCAGAATATGACATTGTTTAACTGAAAGTGAAAATTATATGTTGATTTGCAATAAGTGGACAATAGAGATTACGTTTGCTCATTTCAATGTGAACAAAAAATTACGTTTGCTCACGTGAAAGTGAACAAAAAATTACGTTTGTTCATGTAAAAGTGAACCAAAAATTACCTTTGCTCATGTGAAAGTGAAAAAAAAAAATTAAGTTGTTCATTTGAAAGTGAACAAAACATCACTGAACATCAATTGTAATAAACAGACATTATAAAACAGCAACAATAAACATCATAACAAAAACAGACAGACAGACACACGACGCTACAACAACAACAACAACAACAACCCTCACTTGACCCCCCCCCTACGTGAGGAAGGACGGGGGTTGGAGGCTGAAGGAAGGACTGAGGTTGAAGGACAAAGGACGCAGGTTGGAGGTTAAAGGAAAAACGAAGGACTGAGGTTGAAGAACGAAGGACGCAGGTTGGAGGTTGAAGGAAGGACTGAAGACGGGAGTTGAAGGACGAGGAACGAAGGATTGAGGACGGAGGTTGAAGGATGGCGCTACACGTGGTCATTCCCTTACTCATTCCACTGGAGGAGAATATCTACAATGGTAAGTAGAACACGTGTTATTGTTATGATGTTACTGTTCTTGTTCACAGCTATAAAATGTTCTTCTTGTTCTTCTTCCTTTCCAGAGATAATAACACCGTCTTTGTTCTTCATGAAAATCAGAATACATTTGTTCTTTGTTCATGTTCTTCGGCAACTTCAGGAATATATGTTGTTTTCTTCTTTCAGGCTCGACACAATTCATTAAATGTTGTTTCAGAAATACATTTTAGTTTTGTCTTTCACGTTTCAGACATTACTTTTCATCGATGTTGTTTCAGAAATATGCAATGTTTTTCTTTTCAGGTCCAAAAGTGTGAATTACTCAGGTGTATTATTATTATTATTATTATTATTATTATTATTATTATTATTATTATTATTATTTTTTTTTTTTTTTTTTTTTTTTTTGTAGAATTTGATAATATTTTCGTGTGTTTTAGGAACGATGTTTTTTTTTATTTCTTCTTTTTCTTCTCATGTCGATCATGTTATATTCATTATATCTTTGGATATTTCTAAGCGATTTCGACACCTTCATTATGTTATTAAAAAAATTATTGCACATATCGTAAGGTACACACACACAAACACAAACAAAAACCACACACACACACACACACACACACACAAACACACACACAAACACACACACACACACACGCACAGACTTCACCATCATTATGCTTCCCTTCCATGAACTATCTGAGAGAAACAAATGAACTGGAGATAAAAGTTAGCGACCAGGATTAATTATTCACCTCTGGGATTACTCGTATAGTTTCATCAGTACACGTTCTTTTTATACCCATTATTTATGATGAGGGAGAACGGTACTGTGTTATTACATCTTAAAATGGGTAAGCTACTTTAAATCCTATCCCTCTGTCTCTGTCTCTGTCTGTCTGTGTGTCTCTGTCTGTCTGTCTGTCTGTATCTGTCTCTGTTTGTCTTTCTCTCTCTGTCTCTGTCTGTGTATGTGTATGTGTATGTGTATGTGTATGTGTATGTGTGTGTGTGTGTGTGTGTGTGTGTGTGTGTGTGTGTGTGTGTGTGTGTGTGTGTGTGTGTGTGTGTGTGTGTGTGTGTGTGTGTGTGTGTGTGTGTGTGTGTGTGTGTGTGTGTGTGTGTGTGTGTGTGTGTGTGAGAGAGAGAGAGAGAGAGAGTCCTTTTCCTTCTTTTACCTCTCTCCCTTTCTCAGAGCAATATTCACACATTTAGTAAACATTTCTACATGATAAGTTCTGTTAAAAGCAATATCCGTGGTTAATAATTAAGGTTATATGTTTACACGGTTTTTATAAGTAACGAGGCACTAACTAACTTTATGTTCAGAGTTGTAGCAGCATTTGTGTATTTATAACGTGTGCGTTTTAAAAAGGGTATTATTATTATTTGTTGTGGAAGAGACTAACTAACTTTGAGGTTTACTGACTCCTCCAAACTTTTCCATGAAACAGAATAATATTAAGGGGAAAATACACTGTTGATAAATCTGTAGCAAATAGATTCCTCCAAGCTATTCCAAACAACAAAGGACCCTGATCTTTGTACTTCTGGTCTTGTTTCCTGGCATGCTATGGAGGAATCAAAATACTCCAATGTACCAAAAGTGTAACCACCCATTCATACTGATATTATCTAAACTCGAATAATCTCCATCTTATTATTTATTTTATTTTTTGTCACATAGCTTTCGTAATAACCAACCATTTTTTTCCAGCCACACAGTCATACAGTACGAATTAATTACTAAATTATTTATTACATTATTATCTCACAATATGTTGAAACAAATGCCTGGGGGTCGTCTGTTGTATAATATTATAAGCGAGTAAAGGCGGAGATACAGTGTTGGTAAATCAGGAATAAATGATTCCTCCAGACTACTTCAAGCAACACACCACTATTATTTTTGTTAACTTGGTACTGTTTCTTGGCATACTTTGGAGGATTCAAGGGACTCCAATGTATCTAAAGTGTATCCTCTCCTTAATGATCAACTAAATTCACCAAATGACATTACAGAACAGATCCTCTCCTTGTAAACTGAGGCACAACAAGTCAGCTGTCTCAGGGAATAGTTGGGGTTAAGGGGAGGGTATAGTTATGCTATTTTTCGAGATAATAATTCCTTTTAAACTATTCCAGGCAACAGGATACCATTATATTTGTTAATCTGGTGTTGTTTTCTGGCATACTTTGGAGGAATGAATGTGCTATAATGTACCAAAAGTTTCCTCTTCCCTTAATCAGTACAACCTTTCATTTTGGCCCACAACAAATGATGCAGCCCCTTGTGAATCTTATGTGGTACAGTCACGAGAACTAATATGTATCCAGATGTGCTTCGAATTCCTAGAGACAGTAAATTAAAGGCTTAAACCAGAGTTGTATACTTACTAGTTCTCGTGACTGTACAAATACATAGTTCGTATCATAAATATTTACTGTATTTTAAACTTTACGTGACAAGTGACCAGGAGAGATTTTCTTGTTGGTAAATTGGAGGGCTACTGATTCCTCCTAACACGACCAGATAACAGACGCTCTCAATAGTACTAATAGGGGATCTGTTTCATGGCATAGTTTGGAGGAATCAACAGCGACCTTCCAATTCACCCATAAAAGAATCTCCCCTTGAAGATGATGTAATATATTGGCCATCTTATCTAACTAAGCGCTTTAATTGTTTATTTAAATGAGGGTTGCAGTGAGGAGGAGATGGAGGAGGAGGAGGAGGAGGAGGAGGAGGAGGAGGAGGAGGAGGAGGAGGAGGAGGAGGAGGAGGAGGAGGAGGAGAAGGAGGAGGAGGAGGAGGAGGAGGAGGAGGAGGAGGAGGAGGAGGAGGAGGAGGAGAAGGAGGGTGGTGGTTGTGCCATTAATTCTGGGTTACATATTGGCCATTCTAGCTACCACAGTCTACCACAACAACCTACCAAAACACACTACCACTATGACTACTACTACTACTTCCTACCACAAATCAAAAGCCATACCACCTTTTCCTACCACAACAACCCACCAAAACACTACCACTATAACCACTACCATTTCCTACCACACACTAAAAGTTCTACCATTACCCTACATATTAACCAGACCATCAATGCAGTTCTAACGATCACACTCCCATCCCAAAGTTTAATTAACGGGACGGTAATAATTTTAGCTTTGGGGAGATGAAATGGAGGGCTAACGAGTCCTTCAAACCATCCAGGGAAACAACAACAACAACAACCAAACAACCACTAACTCTACTCCTGTACACGGGGCAATAACATTAAATAAAATACTGTTTGTTTGTTTGTCTGTTTGTTTGGTAGCACAGTTTGGAGGAGTCGTCAACACCAACCCCCCCCTCCAACCCTCAACCCCCCTCCTCCCTTCCCTTCCCACCAACCCCCAACCCTTCCGTCCAAATCATTATAAATAGCCGATATAAAACCAGCGACCTCCTCCCCTTAACCAACCAACAACACATTAATTGGACTGTTAGTGGTATTACACGTCGCGTCGAGGCAATATATTTGGCTCCAGGTAAGGCGATTATTATATGTCCTATTTCTGGTTCATTACTCAGGGCTTCTCTCTGTGTTTATATGTCCTACTTCAGGTTCATTATTCAGGGTTTGTCTCTCTCCATAAGGTCCCTGTATTTATAATTATGTCCTATTTCAGGGTCATTACTCAGGGCTCTTCTCTCCCCATAAGTAGAGAATGATACCTCCAAATTATTGCATGTAACAGGGCCACCATTATTTTTGTTAACCTATTCCTGTTTCCTGATAGGCTTTGGAGGAATTATTAAGGCACTCTAATGGACAGTACCCAAAGTGTATATTCTCTTTAAAATCAGACGATTATGAGGGACGTGTGGCAGGGGTGGGAAGGGGTAGAGTAGATAATTATATTGTTATGTCGCTACAGGGTTGAATATTTTTTTTTTATTACTCTTTTTACAGACCACTTTCTATACCAAAGGAAAGCCAATTATATTTTTTTTAAGTTGGGGATAATTGGTGTTTTTCTGAGACGCTAAAGGGGAGATTCTTTTGTTGGTAAATTAATGAGTTATTGATGCTACTGATTCCTCCAAACTATTCCAGGAAACAGACAACCTCAATGGTAATTAAAGAGGGAACTGTTTCGTAAGACAGTTTGGAGGAATCACAGACCTTCCAATTCATCAACAACAAAAATCTCACGTTATTATGTTATGGTTTTATTATTAATAGTCAAGTACTAATAAACACAAAGGCGTTGCTTGTAGGTTAATAAAGGCGGGATTACCTTGTTGGTGATTTGGAAGGTCTCCGATTCCTCCAAACTATGCCAGAAAATAGATGCTCTCACTCGTATTAATTAAACTTTCATATCGACCTAATGGTTATCAACGAAATTTTATAAAAAGTCAATAATAAAATTTATATACATAGAGACAAACATACGAAAAAAACAAATACACAATAAATGAAGAGATGTAACAGAGAATGCAATCAAATATACATAGTGTAAAAATGTCAAAATATACATAGAGAAAAACAGACACAAACAAAAGATAAAAATAAATAAATGAAGAGAGGTAACAGAGAATGCAATCAAATATATACATACTGAAATATGATGTGTCAAAATGTCTCGAGTTTGGAAAGATTTGCATCACAACACCAACACCCCTTACCTGTAAAAAAACAAACAAAAACATAACTAAATTAATAAGTTAAAACCAAAACATTATTACATACACACACACATACATAATTAATTAACTAAACATATACAAACACAACACCAACACCCCTTACCTGTGAA
>JAWZYT010006077.1:12500-27219 GCA_034508575.1 Petrolisthes manimaculis
TGGGGAGAACCGGGGAGGGAGGGAGGGAGAGAAGGGGGGAAGGTGGGAGTGAGAGAGGTAGGGAGGGAGGGAGAGAGGTAGGTAGTGAAGGAGGGAGAGAGGTAGATAGGGAGGGAAGGAGGGAGGAAGGGAAGAGGGGAAACTGTAGTGGCATCAGGGAGGGAGGCAGGGAGGGAGGTTGGTGGTTGAGGCAGACGAAACGAGTCAGTTGGAGGGAGATTAAGTGAGACACGGAAGATGAAGGAGGAAGAGTAACGTAAGCAGGAGCAGACAGGGGGAAGGGGGAAGCAGGGGGAAGGGGGAAGCAGGGGGAAGGGCGGAAGCAGGGGGAGGGAGTGGGGCAGGGAAAATAATGAGTCCAGGGAAGGGAGTGAGGCAGGGGAAAGAGTAAGCAGAAGATAATGTGAGGCAGGAAAGCAGGGATGGTTAGGCAGACAGTCAGAGATGGTGGGTAGGGCAGGTGAGCAGGAAGGGAGGCAGGGATAGAGTGTTGGATAAGGCAAGGTGAGGGAGGCAGGAGTAGAGTGTTGGGTAAGGCAAGGTGAGGGAGGCAGGAGTAGAGTGTTGGGTAAGGCAAGGTGAGGGAGGCAGGAGTGGTGTTGGGTAAGGCAAGGTGAGGTAGGCAGCAGTAATCAGAGTAATGCAGAGTGCCACTGAGGCCTCCCTGGGGTGCCAATAATATGTGCCACCGTGTAGTTAACTCTAACACTATTAACACCACAACAACAACGTGCCTTTATCTACGTCATTTAGTTTGTTGCATATATACTCGTGTGTCTTTTATATGTATGCGTCGTTTATTTTAACCAGACCCAGACAATTATAACACTGGAGAACAATTACCTGCATTAAAATCTATTATGCATCTCGAGTGACACCTTTATGTCTTTAATAGTGTAATTTTCCAACTCGTAACATCACTAACCTCAGGTCATTTCGTGTCGCACTTTGAAATCCTGTTTTGTAGTTAATGGTTTGTATTCTGAATATCTCCAGACAGGGAGTAATAATTGCAGACATTAAAAGTTTACATATTATCCTGATTAAAAATTGTGTTTTTATTGTATCAATCATCAATCAATGTATATGTATAAAAAAAAATAATATAAAAAAATAATTAAAAAAATATATATTATTAAAAAAACTATTAAAAAAACTAATTATTAAAAATCGACGGGGGATGCGGCGAGCGAAGAGGGCGGAGAGAGGGGGCCGAGCTCAGCGAGGTGCGAGCGGAGCGAGCAGCGCCGCAGGCAAAAGCACCCACGGCGTAGCCGTGGTGGGCGAAGCCCAGTGCTTGTTTCAACTTAAAATATGATTACACATTGAGTATTTTATTGAAGGGACGAGACAACACAAACAGTCAACATTAACAACATAAACAACATTAACGTCTCAACTGTAGGTATATTTATTATTTATGTGACTGACTATTCCTTGAGCTGCTACATCAACATAATTATATACATCAACATTAAAGTAACAACAACTAATCCTCTTCATGTTATATTTATCATTTATCTGACTGACTATTCCTTGAGATGCCAAATCAATATACATAAACATTAAAGCCACAACAACTAACCCATTTCATAGTATATATATAATTTATCTGATAATGGTAACTGCTTGAATGTTTGGTTATTTCTGAATGGCGAGTTTCCACCAATCACGACAGTTCATTTGGTCATCAGCTATAGTCATTTACCAGTCGGTTAGAACGCAAACAGATTACTGTACGGAAAATCATTTGTACTCGACCCTGGAGCGAGACAACCGACCTTTCCAGTGACCTTCTCTCTCTCTCTCTCTCTCTCTCTCTCTCTCTCTCTCTCTCTCTCTCTCTCTCTCTCTAATCTGGTCAAACGTTTGGATGATGTGAGAGGGATGTTATCAGTATGTTAGTATGTATGTCAATCTCATCTATACTTCACCCTTATTTATGTTAGTATGTCAATCTCATCTATATTTCACCCTTATTTATATTCCATTACAAAATTTCCTACGTTATTAGATGCTAAAACACATAAGTCTTGCTAAATTTACATGTCTTTCTATTGCAAACCTAACTAGAAAAAAAAACCATCGCAAGAAAATATAATTCATTGGTTGGTAAACGTTTGTGGGTCAAATAACGTTTTCAGGACGTTTGTATGTTGTGAAAAAGTGATGGTAATGATGGCAATGATGGTGATGGTGGTAATAGTGGTTGTGGTGGTGGAAACAGGGATGGTGGTGATGGGGATGATGGGGATAGTGATGATGGGGATGGTGGTGGTGGTGGAAACAGGGATAGTGGTGATGGGGATAGTGATGATGGGGATGGTAGTGGTGATGGTGGTGGAGGAACTTTGTGCAGCCTGGCTAGAGAAGTGGCCCAACTTTACCTGTCATGTGTGTTATTGATATCTGTGGTCAGGTTATTGCTCTCACTCACTCTCTCTCTTCCTCTCTCTCTCTCTCTCTCTCTCTCTCTCTCTCTCTCTCTCTCACACACACACACACACTCTCTCTATCTGACAATTGCAGTAAGGTTATTGTTCTCTCTCTCTCTTACTCTCACTCACTCACTCACTCACTCACTCACTCTCTCTCTCTCTCTCTCTCTCTCTCTCTCTCTCTCTCTCAGTGGGTAATCGAGTTGAGCGTGTTTGATGGTGTGTTCAATAATGAGGATCACTTCATTATTATCGGGACTATGGATGAGTTTACGTGTTGGGGCAGAGAGTCATTAGCAGAAACCTAGACTTTTTTTTTTTTTTTTTTTTTTTTGAAGTTTTGTTGTGGTTGTTGTTGTTGTTGTTGTGAGTTTTGTTGTTGATGTGGTTCATGTGGCTGTTGTTGTTATTGTTGTTGTTTTTGTTGGGAGTTTTGTGGTTTTGTTGTATTGTTGTCGTTGTGGTTGTTGTTGTTTTAGATGTGAGTTGTATTGTTGTTGTTGTTGTGGTTGCTTATATTTTTGTTGAGAGTTTTGTTTTTGTTGTTGTTGTTGTTTTTGTAAGTATTAGGGAGATACAGTAGTATTAAATAAACTGTACTCTCCCTCTTCCCTTAATTAATGCACCGGGCGGAACGTGGGAAGGTAAATATGACAAGGAGTATTTGTGTACGTGCATAATTAAAAGAAATCCAATTAGGGACAAGGTGGGCCCATTGAGGGGTGAGAACAGCCAGCCACCCATTTATGAGGCTCTGATAACGAGATTGTATATATTCTGAATTCCCACTGTCTTCCCATTCCTGTTAACTGGGGGAAGCAGTGATGATGGTGGTGATGGTGTTGGTGATGGTGGTGTTGGTAATAGTAGTGGTGATGGTGGTGGTGGTGGTGAGGGTGGTAATAGTAGTGGTGGTTGTGGTTGTATTTGTAATAGTGGTGGTGGTGGTGTTGGTCATGGTGGTTGTGGTTGTAATAGTGGTGGTAGCTGTGGTAGTAGTGATAACAGTGGTGGTCGTGGTGGTGGTGGTGGTGGTGGTGGTGGTAGTAGTAGAGACAACGGTGGTGGTGGTGGTGGTGGTGGTGGTGATTTAAGGTAGTGGTGATAATAGTGGTGGTGGTGTTGGTGACGGTGATTTGAGCCAGGCATTAATCATGATGGTATGACTTCAATATATCAGACCATCATTCTTTTATCTTTGGCAGGGAAGACTTTGAAATAAAATAGTACATCTTATTTTACTCTATTAACCTACTTATCAAAAAGTTCCCCAGCTAACGAAAAGAGTAAAGTTGCCAAACCTTTACACGATTTTTACCCTTGTGTGGATGAATAATATTATCCGAGACGTTACACACATACAGTAGAGAATCCAGAGAGAATAAGGAAATAACAAACTCATCATAATGTGTGTTTACAGGAATACAGTACAGTGTTATGGTAATGAAGCTCTTTGATCCCCTAATTACGAGTCTACAGAACTACCACATGATGTCTCTCTTTTTATTTTCACTCAGCCTTGCTCCTTTAACCCGAGGACATAATTATATTCATCTTCCCTGTGGGACGAAAAACAACTCTGGGTTATAGTAGGTGTACAGTCAGTCGCTCTGAAAAGTGGGTCCTTAAGGGGGAAGTTTTGTGTTGGTAAATCTGGAGCAACTGAATCCTCCAAACTATTCCAAGCAACAGAACACCATTATATTATATGTCCATCTGATCCTTTTTTCTGGCATAGTTTGGAGGAATCAAGTCACTCCACAAACCAACTAACCAACTCTCCCTTCCACACAACACACCAACCATCCCGTCCCCTGCTCATTCCGTGTCGTCGTTCTGGTTTTCCTCTTCAAAGCGTCAATTATGTAGGTCGTGTTAATCATGTTTTTGTGGTGTGTGTAATTATGGGGTCATGTATTTAATATCACACTCATAGCATCATTTGTCTGGTATCTGATAATTATAAATCTATTCATCTCTCTGGCCCTCTCTATTTTGTTTTTTTTGTCTATCTATTTATCTGTATGTGTGTATGTATGTGTGTGTGTGTGTGTGTGTGTTTGATTATTTGAAAGTGTGTGTGTGTGTGTCTGTGTGTGTGTGTATGAGTGTGAGTGTGTTTGATTATCTGAAAGTGTGTGTGTATGTGTGTGTTTGATTATCTAGAAGTGTGTGTGTCTGAGGCAGTGTTTTCCCTTGATCTGGTGGTAACTGTACACGTGTTGGCCAAGCGGCGGTGTGGACAGTGAGGCGTGTAGAAGGTGAGTGAAGGGAGGCAATAATTCCCCGTTGGCTGGTGCTGAGGTATAGCGTTTGTCTGCTTCACTGTGGCCGCTGCTCCGAATGGGGTTAATATTGGCAGGCAAGTGTAAGGGAAGGGACGAGGGGGAGGGTGAAAGGGGGTGAGAGGGAGAGGGTGAGAGGTGGGAGTGAGAGGGAGAGGTGGGAGTGGTGGTGGGGGTGAACGGGTGGGAGTGTGGGTGAGAGGGAGAGGGTGGGAGTGGGAATGGGGTTAATATTGGCAAGTGTGAGGGAAGGGAATGGGAGAGGGTGAGGGAGAGGAGAGGGAAGGAAAAGGGAGAGGTGGGAGAGGGGATGAGGGTGTAAGGAGAGAAAAGAGAAGAAAGTGAAACTGAGAAAAAGGGAAAGAGAGAGAGGATGGGGTAAGTTAGAGGAGAAAAGGGAATGGAGAAGAATGAGGGAGGAAGGAGGAATGGAAGACCAGTAGAGGGTGAGTGATGGCAGGAGGGAAAAAAGCAGGAGAGTAAATAAATAAAGGGAGAGGGATAGTGGTGAGCGAAGGAAAGGAGAGAAGGAAGGAAGAAAAATGTAGAGGGAGGGTGAATAGTGAAGGAAGGGAAGGAGGAGGAAGTGTGAAAGGAGGGAAAAAGGAGGAAGAGTGAAAGGAGGGAAGAAGAAGAATGAAAGGAGAGAGGGTGAAGAACGAGAGTAGTTTTGGAAGGAAGAAAAATGAGAGGAAAAATGGGAAAAGAGCGAGAGAAATGAGGGGGAAGACAAAGTGAAGGAAGAAAGGGACGGAAATGAAAGAAGGTAAGAGAGGGAAGGAGTGTGAGGGAAGGATAGGGAAGGAAGCGGGTTGGAGGGCAAGAAAGTAAAAGAAGGGAAGGAATAGGGAAGCGAGAGGAGGAGGATATTGGGAAAAAGGTAAAAGGGAAGGAAAAGGGAAGTGGGAGGAAGTGGAAATTGAGAAGAAGAGGAAGAAGAGAGGGAGGAGTGTGGGAAAGGAAATAAAGGAGAAGAAGGGGGAAAGGAAGAGAGTGACACAGGGGAAGGAGGAAGAGAGTGAGATGAAAGGAAATAGTATAGAACGAGTTAGAAAAGAGAGGAAGGAGATTGAAGGGAAGGGAAAATTTTTGCAATACATACACATCCAAGGATTTTTAGCATTAAGTCTGTTGATACGTTGGCGACTTTTGAATCTACTTATATGATAGGAAAAGACAGTAAAGTAAAAAGACTCAACTTTAAGCTCCAATTTCCCAAGTCGTGGAGGCCAAAAAAAAAGTATCGTGTATTTTGGAAAATCTAACGTCATATTTAATATAAAATGGGAAGAGGAATAGAGAAGGAGGAAGAGGATTCCAAAGGATTACGAAAGATGAAAGAAGCGAGGGAGAAGGATGAGAGGAAAGAGGAAAAGGATGAAGTAAGAAAAGAACAAGGATGGAGAAGAGAAGGATGAGAGGAGAGAGGGAAAGGATGAAGTAAGAGAGGAAAGAGGGAAAGGATGGAGGAGAGAAGGATGAGAGGAGAGAGGGAAAGGATGAAGTAAGAGAGGAAAGAGGGAAAGGATGGAGGAGAGAAGGATGAGAGGAGAGAGGGAAAGGATGAAGTAAGAAAAGAACGAGGATGGAGGAGAATGAAGACAGAATCAGAAGAGAAAGGAAGGAAAGAAGGGTGAAGAGTGAGAGTAGAAAGGATACATACATACATACATACATACATTACCGTAGTGAGTGAAAGGGTTTGCAGTGTTACAGTTATTAATATATGTCATGTTCCTTTAAGTAAGACAAAGAATGAAAGTTGTAATAAATTAGTAAGTTGAGGGGAGGTGATGAGACGGAATATTTTTGTCACCAACCTATTGAGAATGCAGTGAAGGTTGAGCCTCACACACACACACACACACACACACACACACACAGTCAGATGAAGCCACACAACACAGCCACCAGCCTTACAACCCAGCCACCAGCCAGCCTTACTTGGTGAAATATTTCTTGGTGAGCATGGAACTAATTTATGGCCCCACCATTACGACACGTTCACACGACGCGACCATGGTGGCGCCACCATCAAGGCACCGGGTTTTTTCCCTAACCACCAACGTAGCCTTCACAATAAAGCCTCGCCTCACCACGATAAATGTGGCCGCCTCACCTGACATTGTGGCTCGGACAAGTCTGAAAGGTTACATTGGGATGCATAGGAAGACACAGTGGTGCCAGATCAGGCCACACTCCCTATTGGTCATACTGTTTATTTGGTAGTTTATACTGAAATATAATATAAACCACAATATTTGTATAACACTCGTGTATGAAAAGATTGCTTTAGTCAACATCAGAAGAATATGTTGCCAAGTGAATGTGGAAAATTCTAAAAATAATTTTATAAACCAGTCACGAAACCCTTTCGTGTAATAAAGATAAGTTTAATCTCATAAAATTATCACGTTGTGTATCCAGTGTCACGCAAATGCCTCCTATTTCATACCAAATTCCACAGTCCATTATAACACAGGAAAGGTGGAGTTTGAGAAAAAGATTATAAGACTTGGTAAATGTATTGCTTCAGGCATCTGACCCCATAAAACTCTCACTTAAGATTACCCTGCAAATCATTATGTTGTAAATCACTTGAGTAACATAATAATTGGGTTCCAGCGAGATGGAAGTTCAAGGATTGTCTAAAAGTTACATTTGGCCAAAAGTATATTAAAATCACAGTGTGGTCTCAACACACACTCCATTTTCTACCAACAAAGAAAATCAGTTCCAATCTTGGCCCCCAAATAGTCATCATTAGGTAAATTTAGACTGATTTAGCGACAATAATTAATTAACAAACGATTTCTGGATTTTCATATGTATATATATTTTTTTCCAACACACAGGAAAATGCCTTAATTAATTACTATCCTCATGAAGAAGAGTTACGGCCCAAGACATTCATGGTAAAATATTATTCCAGCAAACTAACTGTGCCACAAAACAAACAAACAAACACCTGATGAGTTAATTAAGGGGGTGTGGGAATAGGGGGACAGGCTTGGGTTTTTTTGGGGGGGCTGTGTGGGAGTATGGGGACAGGCTTGTTTTTTTTTTTTTTTTTTGAGGGGGGTAATGGGGGTGCGGGAATAGGAGGAACAGGCTTTCTACCCTCCCCAAGCCTGTCTATCTATTCTCGCATCCCTCAACCCCCCCCCAAGCCTGTCCCCTACTCCCACACCCCCTTAATTAAATGAGGTATATTAGTCTGTTTGCTGGCACTGTCTGGAGGAATGGACAGCCTTCCTTTATTTCCCCGACCGGCGACTTCATTATCTTATCACTGCTGCTAACGAAGAAAATTTATGGGTCAATTATGCATGAAGTGAGAATAAAATGGATGGATGTGAATTTTGGGAATGAAATGGATGGATGTGAATTTTGGGAATGAAATGGATGGATGTGATTTTGAGAATGAAATGGATGGATGTGAATTTTGAGAAAGAAATGGATGGATGTGAATTTTGGGAATGAAATGGATGGATGTGAATTTTGAGAAAGAAATGGATGGATGTGAATTTTGAGAAAGAAATGGATGGATGTGAATTTTGGGAATGAAATGGATGGATGTGAATTTTGGGAATGAAATGGATGGATGTGAATTTGAGAATGAAATGGATGGATGTGAATTTTGGAATGAAATGGATGGATGTGAATTTTGGGAATGAAATGGATGGATGTGATTTTGAGAATGAAATGGATGGATGTGAATTTGAGAATGAAATGGATGGATGTGATTTTTGAGAATGAAATGGATGGATGTGAATTTTGAGAAAGAAATGGATGGATGTGAATTTGGGAATGAAATGGATGGATGTGAATTTTGAGAAAGAAATGGATGGATGTGAATTTTGGGAATGAAATGGATGGATGTGAATTTTTGGAATGAAGGGTGATTTTTGGAATGAAAGGACGAGAGAAAGAAGGATGAAGAAGAAGGCTGGAGGAATTAAAAGAGTTGAAGGCAAAGTTAAAGAATTTTTTTTTAGGGGAAACAAGGAGGGGGAAAAGAGAACATGAGATAAATAATGAAGGAATAAAAAAAGTCAAAGAATAAAAGACAGAGAAAAACAAGAGTTGAAGGAAAAGTTGAAGGAAAATAATTTAGGAGAAACAAGGAGGGGGAAAAGAGAACATGAGATAAATAATGAAGGCATAAAAGTGTCAAAGAATGAAAGACGGAGGAAGAGGGTTAGGGAGAGTGTTGAAGGAAAAGGGTTGGAGGAAGAGAGCTGGAGAAATAGTGTCGAAGGAAGAGGGCTGAAGGAATAGCGTTGGGATGGAGGAAAAGAAAGCTAGAATGAGGGAGGAAGGATGAAAGCGTGTGAGTAAGGAGTGAGTGAGGGATGAAAGCGTGTGAATAAGGAGTGAGTGAGGGATTAAGGTGTGTGTGTTGGGAGGGGGGGGGATTTTATGAAGGATTTTGATGAGTAAGACATAAAACACTGGGGTGGGTAAATGTGTGAGAGATGATTTGAATACGTGAGAAGGAGGAGGAGGAGGAGGAGGAGGAGGAGGAGGAGGAGGAGGAGGAGGAGGAGGAGGAGGAGGAGGAGGAGGAGGAGGAGGAGGAGGAGGAGGAGGAGGAGGAGGAGGAGGAGGAAGTATTGCGGGTAGGAGTGGAGGAATTGGGAGGAGGATGAAAAACATGAGTGTGATTATAGTGTGTAGATACGTGAGTGAGTGTGGCTGTGAGTAGATGTGTGAATGAGTGTGGCTGTGAGTAGAGTAGTAGTAGTAGTAGTGAATGTATTAGTGAGGAATCAGAGTCGGGGGTCGAAGTGCATGTGTGTGTGAGGGAAGATCTAGCTAGCAGTGTGAAGTTGAGTAGTGAGTGGGAAGTTAGTCAGGTGCATGATGTGATGGACAGGTGGACATCAAAGGAATGGCAGGGTAAGGAATGGAAGGAGGAATGAGAGGGAAGGGATGAGGATAGAATGAGGAAGAGAGGAAAGGGAGGAGGATGGAAGACGAGAGGGAAGGGAGGAGGATGGAAGAAAGAAGAGAGGGAAGGGAAGGAGGAGGAGAGGGAATGGAAGGAAGAAGAGAGGGAAAGGAAGGAGGAGGAGAGGGAATGGAAGGGAAGGGAGGGTAGGAAAGAGAAGGAAGAGAAGGAAGGGAAGGGAAGGGAAGGGTAGGAAAAGAGAAGGAAGGGAAGGGAAGGGAAGGGAAGGGGAGGGGAGGGTGAGATACAAAGTCTGGTAATAATAAACTTTGCACTTCAACGAAAACAATCTTCGCTGCTCAGTTATACAGCGACGAAGATTGTTTTAGTCGATGGTAAAGTTGAATACAATCATCCAAAACACATTCAAACAGCAACACACTTACTGATCTTCTGAGGCTGCTTGAGTTTGCTATTCTAACTAACCGTATACGAGGGTGAGGGAAAGTATAGCAAAGAAGAAGGAGAAGGTGTATCTTTCCACCTAACCATCCACCTATCCACTCATCCATCTATCTATCCACCTATCCACTCATCTATCTATCCACCTTACCATCCCTAACCATCTATTAACCTATCCATCTACGCATCCACTAACCTAACCATTCATCTTTCCACCTATCCACTCATCTATTTATCCACCTTACCATCCATATATCCATCCATCTATTCTCCTATCCATCTACCTATCCACCCATCCATCCATCCATCCACTCATCCATCCCTCCACCTAACCATTCTTCCATCTATCCACCTTGGTCCTTGCAGTGCTTCTGAGCCGTACTGTACGTAAGCTGGCCCTGCACGTCACTAGCAACACTAATTACACGTATTAAGGATCTTCACCAACCACCACTACTACCACCACTACCACCACCACCACTACCACCACCACCCTCGTCTCAAGACCTGACACCGCTATTATTATTATTATTATTATTATTATTATTATTATTATTATTATTATTATTATTATTATTATTATTATTTTATTATTATTATTATTTAGTTAATCTTCTTTGGAGTTTTTGGAGGTAACAGAATATAATTATTATATATATTGGAGTCTTAAAACTTAATATATATATAAAATACATATTAAACCTTACATTTCCTTAACTAACTAAATATTAACTAAAAAGAATTAATGAAAGAGTAAATAAACAAATTCGTTCATGTGTTGAGAATAACAAGTTCAAAGCAACTGTATATCACATAGCTTTTTATACATATTTTTTTTTTTTATATAACTCACAGCAGTAGGTAATAAAATGAAAATAAATATAGTGTCAGTGTTCCATTACTCTACAACAAACATAATAATATCATCATCACCTTTCAGTTTTCCGTCAATATGTTTATTTACATTAGCGTTTCGGAAAGCTCTCAGTCACTTTCATAAAAACGCATCATTTTTATATTTTTATTTTCATTCGTGAAACTAAATGACTACTGATGTGTAGGTTATATATGACTCCCTTTGTATCAGTTTACACACGCACACACACACCCACAAAAACACGCACACACACACACACACACACACACACACACACACTCACACAAAAACACGCACACACACACTCACACACACGCACACACACACACGATAAATCTGGGTAGTTTGGCTTTTTTTTTTTTTTTTTGAGTGAAAATGCACAATTATTATGTTTTATAAAGTAGCCTAAGTCAGTAAGCCTAAATTTTTCAGACAATGGGATGGACTTTTTTTTTTTTTTTTTTTGATAAAGGGGAAAGTTTTGTGTTGGTTAATCTGGAGCAACTGAATCCTCCAAACTATTATTCCTAGCAACAGAAGAACACCATTTTTGGTTTCTCTTCTGGTCCTGCTGTTTCCTAGCATACGTTGGAGGAATCAAGGCACTCCAATGTAAAAAAAAAAAAAAAATTACCACTTTGCCCCACAACATCCACATACATTTTTTTTTAATTAAGTTCTTTATATATACCTTTCGTACAAACTACATACAGTCGTGGTCAATAATAATCATCCACATATGAGTGACTTTAACAATTTACTGTCTAATGTTCTCACGTTCACATATGATGATATTATTTCAAGTAGTGTGTAGCTGCTTGTATTAAATTAAATGATGGTAGTTAACCTATTTATTGGAAAGTTTATCAGCTAAGGAACAGAGGGAAGCTGTCAAAATCTTACGTGAGTTACCCCTATATGGATGATTATTTTTGACCACGACTGTACATACAGATACAGGCTTTAACATAGTTCATCCTATATATGTTCGTTTTCTCTCATACAAGTAACATATTGTATGAAAATGGATCCCTTTACATATTTAGTGGGTGACTAAGTTGAAACTGAGATGCATAAATATAATGTTGGGGCGTGTACTAAACTTGGAAAATATTTGTGTGTGTGTGTGGTAGCCTGTTGCCTGGAATAGTTTGGAGGAATCAGTTGCTCCAGGTCATCATTATTCATTTTAAGGGGGAAGTACAGTGTTGGTAAATCTGGAGCAACTGAATCCTCCAAACTATTCCAAGCAACAGAACACCATTATTTTTGCTAACTTGGTCCTGTTTTCTGGCATACTTTGGAGGAATCAAGGCACTCCAATGTACCAAAAGTATACTCTGCCACTTAACCTATATATGGTCTAGTTTTCTGGCATACTTTGTTGGGGGAATCAAGTTGCTCTATACTGTACAGCCGACAGCTTAAATTCGCGTCCATCTCATGTAAGTAATGGTGTTAATATGACCAGATAGTTGCATTCTGAACCAGTTTTTATTCCAACAACATATATACGTAATTTACCATACGAGAAATACATCTGTCAAATCTACATTACAATAGTATTGCAGTATTACAATATCACTATAGCTAATACATATACAGGTAGAAATGAAGCGAACTTATGTTTTATACTGTACCTAAAAGTGTACCAAAAAATAACCCCATTAAAACTTTTATTTCTCAACTCGTGTGAACCTTCCAACAGAAAAAAAAAAATCTTTACTCAGATTACTCTTGGTCTCTGAAGATATATTGAATTAATTTCGTTTCATGTATGTACTGTATAATTCTGTATGAATATTTGTGTATCTTGAGGGAGTAGAGTGGAGAGAGAAGGTTTTTTTTTTTTTTTTTTTTTTTTTTTTTACCATTCTATCTGTATGTTAAAATATTATTATGTATCCTTTTTGTTATCCTTTGTTATTCAATGCGTGTTGTTGTTGTTGTTGTTGTTTTAATGTTGTTTATAGATAGGGATTTGTATAGTCTCTCTATCTTTATTTCTCTCTCTCTCTCTCTCTCTCTTGTTATGTCTGTTTCTCTCCCTCTATTCTTCCCTCATGTACTCTCTCTCTCTCTCTCTCTCTCTCTCTTTCTCTCTCTCTCTTACTCTCTCGAACCCTCTCATTTTCCCTCTCACTCACTCCTGTTATTACACTCCATATTACTCTCGTGCCTCGTGTTTCCATTAATTTTCACATTCCCTTCTCTCCCTGCCTCTCTCTTCCTCTTTCTCTTATATTTTCTCACTATTACTATCTCAATCCTCCTCTTCCTTGTTTCATTCTCTGTCTCTCTCTATCCACCCTCGTTTTCTCACGATTATTCATCTTTCCCTGTTTCTATCTCTGTTCATCTATCGCTACAAATGTTATAACTTTCTCATATTCTACTACTCTCTCTCTCTCTCTCTCTCTCTCTCTCTCTCTCTCTCTCTCTCTCTCTCTCTCTCTCTCTCTCTTCATCTATCTCTCTTTTCGTTATCACTCTTCCTTCCTCTCATCTCACCATTATATCCCTCTCCATCTCCAATGCTCTCTTCTCCTCCTCCTCCTCCTCCTCCTCCTCCTCCTCCTCCTCCTCCTCCTTCCCCTCCTCCTTCAATCATGCCTTGGGGATATATTCATTTCTCTTCTCCTTCTTCTTATCCATTCTTTTATTCCTCCTCCCTCCTTTATATTCCTCCTTACGTTGCAATATTCTCTCTTCTCTCAGTCCTCCTCCTCCTCCTCCTTCCTTATTCCTCCTTTCGTAGCAATATCCATAATTATCTTCCTTTCTCTTCACCCCGTGCATCAAATTTCCTCCAGCTAAAATGTTCTTAAGGGAAATATTTTCTCGTTGGTAAATTGGATGGCTTCTGATTCCTCCTGACTACACCAGAAAACTCCCGCCCACTTCAAACCCCCCCACCCCCTCCAAGCCTGTCCCCTACTCCCGCACCCCTTAACTAAACACGTATCGATATGCTCCAATGATTATAACAGGTTGTAGATTATGACTTAGTTGTCTAAAAATGTTGTAACAATTTGACAGAGTGTGTTTGTTTCTATTACAATACATCTACAACATAACAAACAAACAACAAACAAACAAACAAACAAACAAACAAACAAACAAACTCAATGATTATGTTGTTAGAATAGTTGCATTTTAGCCATGTAATTAAAATGCATTGTAATAGAAACACTATAATCCATTTTCACCACAAAACTCTTTCAAACATCAGAAATTTACATTGTTGGCTGTACAGTACTGAATATAAATCACTAAAATGAGTATGGCACATAATTTATACACAAAAGCTGTAACAAAAGAATTCTCATTTGACACTCAATAATATTATTAATATTCTGATAAGCCTACAACATTTATAATTATACACTGTTAACCGTATACAAAAAACTGTATATTGAAAGACTCAGAGTTATGCCATCATTCTGTCCGACATACATACAAATACACATACAGTCACGAACACTGTACATACTGTATATGCAGAAATACTAATGTACTAAAATACGCTGCGTTTCTGTTCGTTTGTCTTGCGTCTGTGTGTTAGTTTGTGGGACGTAAAATTATTCAACCCAAGAGGCTGAAAGTTAGTCCAAGCGATTAGGAAAGGCGATCCTCATGTAGTACTAACCTATGAGAGCCCGAGGTTGGAGATGGTATAATAACTTTTTCAATTTCCCAGAAACTTACTAACCAGACAAACTATAAACTCTGAGGACATTTCCAGACACAATAGACGACGGAA
>JAWZYT010006078.1:12500-31979 GCA_034508575.1 Petrolisthes manimaculis
CAAATTTCTCTTTCTCTCCTCTCTTTCACACTCACTTCTCCCTTCTCTCTCACTCACTCCCTCCCCCTTCTCTCTCACTCACTCCCTCCCCCCTTCTCTCTCTCTCTCCCTCCCCCATTCTCTCTCTCTCACACTCACTCCCTCCCCCCTTCTCTCTCACTCACTCCCTCCCCCATTCTCTCTCTCTCTCCCTCCCCCATTATCTCTCACACAACTCATTAATTTCAGGTTGTGTGAATTGAACAACTCTACATCCAGATTCCAGACCCACCTTTCCAGTCATCAACCAGGACGAGAAGAAGCCGACTACAGGTGAGGTACGATGTGTGTGTGTGTGTGTGTGTGTATATATAGTAATGGTACAATGTGTGTGTGTGTGTATAGTAACGGTACGATGTGTGTGTGTGTGTGTGTATAGTAATGTTACAATGGTGTGGTATCTTCTTCCTCAGGCACAATATGACCTCGCTGTTGCCACTCTTTAATATATACAGTATCATCATAAAATTTAATTAATCATTCACTCTGTTGGTCATTTTCTGTGATATAATATACTGTATAATTATTATATATAGTAGTAGTAGAAAGTGGATATAAAAAAGCAAATATAAATATAATATATATATTACAATTATTACAAAAAAGTGACTTTGGTTCTAATGCTTACAGTATGGAATGATAATAATGGCACTCATTTATAATAAGATGGATACCACAGTGATTTGATATTATTATTATTATTATTATTATTATTATTATTAGTGGTGGTGTTGGTGGTGGTGAGAAGTTAATAATTAAAGAGGACACACACTGGTATTGTATTATATTTGGAGGCTTCTGGTTCCCCCTAAATGCCAAGACGCGACAGATTTCCAAATTAGTTAGAGTTAGTTATTTGCCGCAACAAAAAATTTCGAGACGCTCACTACCTACTCGAGTCTAGCAGGTTGGGTCTCGAAATTTTTGGAGGGAACTGTAGCATTGAGGAGGAGGATTTAGATTGATGGATATTTTTAGATGTATTGAGGAGGAGTTAAGGAGGAATCAGTAAGCCTTCTTAAGTAAACAGAGATTCTTATAAGCATTTCCTTGAAGGTATTTGATTCCTCTAAACTGTGCCACAAAACAGATCTATTATTAATTTTGTAGTAGCATTGAGGGAGGTTTGATTTATGGTATAGTTAGGAGGAAACAATAGCCTTCCAATGTACCAACAAGATAATCTCACCTTAACAACATTTGCTGACTTACATACATACATACTTGAAAAAAAAAAAAAAAGTATTCAGAATTTTATATAATGAGAAGAACAATATGACTCGATCGATATTCATGATAATACTGAAATGCAATAATAATAATAATGACGAAGAATATAAATGACGATAATAATAAAATAATAAAATGACAATATTAATAGTTACTGTACAGTGAAGTTAAGCAAAAGTTTTCTTGTTGATGAATAGAGAGGATCCGGATTCCTCCAAACTATGCCACGAAACAGATCCCTTTAAGGGGGTGTGGGAATAGGGGACAAGCTTGGGGGGTATAGGGGGGTGCAGGAATAGGGGACAGGCTTGGGGGGTGAGGGAGTAAGGGACAGGCTTGAGAGGAGGGAGTAGGGGACAGGCTTGAGAGGAGGGAGTAGGGGACAGGCTTGGGGGGTGAGGGAGTAGGGGACAGGCTTGGGGGGGAGGGAGTAGGGGACAGGCTTTGGGGAGGGGCAGGAATAGGGAACTAGCTTTCTATTCACCACCCAAGCCTGTCCCCTACTCCAGCACCCCCATAATGATACTAAGAGCAAGGGATCTGTTGCTTTTATGCCATAGTTTGGAGGAATCAGAGTCCATCCTATTCATAAACGAGAAAACTTCACCTTAAACGGACTGAATGAAGCAAAATTGGTACGAAAGAGTCGGCCGAGTTCCAAAATGTTGTATAATATCACAGAACTTGTTATTAATCACTTTGACTTGCAGCCTTCAAGTTAATTAATTCTAACTAACATTTTGACCCCCTTTAAGTTTAATTAAATACAGTACAATATAACCCTGACTCCCTTCAAGTACTGGATGTAATTTAATGTAGCATAATAACACTAACTCTTTTCAAGATTAGATATACAGTACAGTAGTCATATTATTAATACACGATTGCTGGTGTGAAAAAGAATACGAGGGCAATCCTGTATTATGAATCGGTAATGGGGTAGTAACGAATTATGTATATGTACTACTGGCCACTAGACTTCATACACATGCTAGTTTTTTTTTTTTGAGGATTTACAAAATACAGTATGCAAAATGTAAGAGTACGTATCTGCAACACCATATTATTATTATTATTATTATTAGGTTTGTTGTTTTGCTAATCACTGAGTCACTTGGTAGACCATTCATTGCAGTACAGTACATACTTCCAGAGTATTTATTTTACTTTCCATATAACCAGTGTAAGAATTCCTGTGGCCAAACTGTACATTATAATTTCACAATATTATTTACCCCCTACCCTTAAGGCCCCTGTGATGTAGTCAGAAAATAGGAGGTTTGGGGAGTCCTTCAAACATTGCCAGGAAACGCCACCCATATGGAAGGAGTTTGTTTCGTGGCGTGGTTAGGAGGAATCGGAAACCTCCAATTTTTATACACGATCACAGGGTCCTTAATCTATCACTGTAAACCTGAAAATGGGCCCTAGATTGGTGGAAATATTGTACTTCCTCTCTGAAATTACACTGCAGTCAGCAAAAAATAAATAAATGTATTCAAACCCATCTTACATTGATATCAAGTACAGTATTATTATCCATATGGGAAGGTTCCAATACTTTTTTTTTTTTTTTTTGTGAGTGTTCCAATATTTTTTTATTTTTTTTTGCTGACTGCACATCAATTTTGGAACTTGCATTGCTTTTTCTGTGCCAATACTGTACACTATTAATGACAAAAAAGGGCGTCCAAACATTATCTCTACTTATCCAATTGTAAACATTCCTAATAATTTTGTGCCGGTATACAGATAAACGCATTTTTTTTCTCTGTTTGTGGGTGGTATTAATTAAGCAAAGATATCCATTTGTTTTTTTTCTGTAATTTATCCGTTTGTTTTTACATGAAATCGCAAGTGCCGTTAAATGTTAATAATTGATGTGTTTAGTCACAGGCCATAATAAGCATCCAGGTGTTGTTGTTGTTGTTGAAGTTTGGAATCATCTGACATTAATAATAAATAAAATACCAATAAATAACCAATTTCAACACTTATCCCGTCTCGTACTTTCTGGAGCTCGTTTCATAATTCATCGGGCCGTTCAAATATCACCTGGATACGTGACTCTTATTATGTGACTCTACATGATAACATTTATTTAGAGTACAGTTGCCAAAAGAGGAATTGCAACAACTATTGATACAACATTAAATATATTAATGTCCATAGGTGTTTGTAGGGATTATAAGTATGTATTACAGTTGCCAAAAGAGGAATTGCGACAACTATTGATACAACATTAAATATATTAATGTCCATAGTTGTTTGTAGGGATTATAAGTATGTATTACAGAAAGATATATACTGTATATATATTTCCTTCTGTTATACATGCTTATAGTCCCTACAAATAGTTGTGGATATTACTATGGTTAAAATTCCATCAAGATTTGTTGCAATTCCTCTTTTGGCAACTGTACATTTTACTATAATGGTGCACATAACCAAATTTAATGTTACTTTAAGAGGAGATTTTCTTATTGGTGAATTGGAAGGTCGGTGATTCCTCCAAATTATGCCAGGAAACACACTCACTATAATAATGCTATTTTAATGGCGGGATCTGTTTCATGGCATAGTTTGAAGGAATCAGTAGCCCACCAATTTAGAAAAAAATTTGGAAAATACGGATTCTAAAAAAAAAATTCTGACAAATACGACACATCCCATCATAAGTTACATTCCCGCACCAAGTTGTACAGATAATTTTTGGACACCCTGTATAATAATAATAATAATAATAATAAAAGGTCTAATACTGTACAGCAAAAATACGTATAAATAAACTTTACAAAAATCAGTAGCCTACTTATATATCGATTGCTTTACAGCCCATTGTAGTGGATATGTTGATGGGAAATTAACTGGAACAGATTAGAATTAAGTACAGTAAATAAAGTGTACAATTATCAGCACTTATAACTGGTACAGGAGATGGGGACTGGCAAAGCTGACTGTACAAGTTATAAGTGCTGGCAACTGTGCATGGATGGAGTGACGAGAGGTTAATGCAAGACCTCGGTAAATCGGAGTGGGGGGAAAGGTGCAAGGAGGTAGTGGAGGAGGAGGAAAGGAAGAAGGTGGAGGAGGAGGAGAAGGAAGGAGGAGAATAGGAAAGAGGAAGGAGAAGGTGGAGAATAGGAAAGAGGGAGATGAGGAGGAGAGGAAGGAGGAGGTGGTGGTGGAGGGGAGAAATAGAGGATGGAGGAGAATGAAGAGGGAAAAAATATATATAATTATGGTGCTCTTTTTAAAATGCTATCTTACTATATTGTTTACAAACACAACACAACACAGTAGAGATGATCACAATAAGAGCACCCACCACCTTACAAAACATACATACAATCACTAATCTGTCCAGTGTGGGAATTATGGTTTATGACTGTATGTGTATATCAAACCTGATGGACTGTCACTCCTCTCGCTTGCCTTTCTTGGACCCCACGTTGAGAGATTATTCTACGAGTTCAGTTTTAAAAGTGTATGGAAACTAGAGAGGCAAAAAGAGTATAAATATAGTTGGTATTATAGTTGCTTATTAGAATTATTTTTTGCTGTGAACAAAGCTATGGTTATTTATTAATTATGGGATCCCGTGCTGTTGTCGGAAAATTAGAGGTTCGAGTCCTTCAAACATTGCCGTGAAAAACACACACACATTGCCGTGAAAAACACACACACACACACCTATAGGAATCAGAAGCCACCAAGTCTCGTATATGATCACAGGGTCCTTAATTTAAAGGGAGGGATATTCTCTTAAGTGTTGAATTGAAAGATAACCAATTTCTCCAAACTGTACCAAGAAACTGATTCCCTGTTAGTATCACCGAGGGCGTCTGTCTAGTTTCCGGCATAGGTAAGGAGAGTTGAGTTCAGTAACCTTCCAATGTGCCAACAAGAGAATCTCGCCTTACGAACGTTTTGCGTTGGTAATTCTGGGGCAACGGAATCCTCCAAACTATTCCAAGCAACAACAGACAAACACCATTACTTTTACTATGCTGGTCCTGTTTTCTAGCAAACTTTAGGAGGAATCAAGGCACTCCAAAGTAGGTACAGTGTACCCAAAAAAGAATTACTATACCCCTTAAATCAAAATACAATATGCTCATTATCGACTGTTTCCCTTACATTGCCAATAAAGCCAAGTTGGAGTGACAGCCTAATGATATGATATTTACAGTGAGTGACGTTATGCCTTCGAATAATCACAGTTGACTTCTTTTTTTTTTATTTATATATATTTTTTTTTCAGCTAGCTAGAGGTAATCCTTCCCAATATGGAAAAGATGGCCTATTACTGCCTAAAGAAAGCAAGACAAGGCCCGACTTCACATTAAATTACATTAAATAAAGGCCTGATATGAATGACATGCGTTCCTTATGAATCTACTACTTTTGAAGTATTATTAAATTATACACAATTTTGTCTTGATGTAAATTGATACTTGTGTTAGTTTTTGTTTTGTTTTTTCAATAACTCATTTTCCTTTAGTCCAAACAATCAAACTTTGAAAAGATAAATTTGATTCCCTTCCAAATATCCATTCACTTATTTTCCATTTAGTCCAAACAAACAATCTAGAACTTAAAAAAAAAAAAAAAAAGAGATAAATTTGGATTCCCTTTCAAAACCGTAGCCATCCCAGCTTTGGTAGCCGTGAGCTGAAGTCCGGATCACCTCTACACGGGATGTCAACACGCCTATTGAGCAAATGCCCGGGCACCTCTGGCCAGGCCCCTTACTAGTTCCTGACACACCATGTATCATTCTGGCAGCAATTTTTGTTATTTTCACTTTCCCTTGCACAACATACAGCAGTTTTCTTTTCTCTCACTTTCCCTGGCACACTGTACATTATTTTTTTCACTTTCCCTGGCACACTGTACATTATTTTTTTCACTTTCCCTGGCACACTGTACATTATTTTTCTCACTTTCCCTGTCACAACATACAGTATTTTTCTCACTTTCCCTGTCACAACATACAGTATTTTTCTCACTTTCCCTGTCACAACATACAGTATTATTTTCACTTTCCCTGGCACACTGTACATTATTTTTCTCACTTTCCCTGGCACACATTATACATATATATCACCTTGGTGCTCTCTATAAAAAAAATTTCACTTTCACTGGATGGCGACAGGTACAGTATCACTTGGGCATCATCCGCACTTTCCCAAACATCATTCCGGCACCATTTAAATTTTCCCGGGCATCAAAACTCATGCCCTGAGCACGTGTTTTTCTTGCATTCCATTTCATTACACACTATATAATCAAAGGCACACCCGTACTCCCCCCCCCTCCCCCCCCCCCCCACACACACACTCACCGATTCTTCCACACGACAACCCTTCCCCGTTACCGTACATAATAATCGATACTGACTCCACTCCAGTCTGTCCTTGCTCCTCCAGTGGCAGGCATGACAGGGGTGTCTTGTCTTGTCTTGTCTTGTCTATTGTTAGAGAATCGACCACAGACAGACATTTGAAACACACCATACTAAGGCACATGGAATATTATTATTATTAAAAACAACAACAACAGGTCAGGGAGGGGATCACTTTCTTCTCACACCTGATGCTGGTAAGTCCATTGCTCTGGAGGAAGTTGTCCCCGGGGTGAAGAAGCCCAGACGGAGTAGCGTCTCCGTCACTCGCGACACCAGGGGTTCTCGGTACTTCCAGATGGTGGTGTCCATGATGGTGCGGTTCTTGTATTCCGACGAGCACAGCTTCTTGAGGGTGTTGACACAGTCGGCGCGATAGTGTTGGAGGTGTGCGTCCTCCGTGTCGATGGCGTAGGTGGAGCAACTCCCGCCCAGACATGAAAGAGGGAAGTGGTTGTGGAGTGTGAGGACGCGCTCAGGATCGTGGAAACATTTGACATACTGACCCGGCTTGGTGTAGTTGTAAGAACGATTCACGTGTTGCAGCATATGCATGTAGTGTGGAATCTCCCTAAACCAACTATGGGTGTGTCGCATAGAGTCCATGAAGTACACGTTCCTCGTATTATATGATGCACGTGTATTATTCTTGGTCTTGAGAGCCTTGGGTACCACAATATCCATAAGACTTTTCCAGTCCATTGAACTTTTGGGCATAATGACTTCATCAGTATCCAGCAATGCAATGTACTTGTACCGATACATGTTCTTGTAGAGGCAATCGTTGTATGGGATGAGCTCATTCTGTCGTTTATTGATCAGTTTGGACTTGAGGTACATGTGTAGGAGGCCAGGAATGTTGGGCTGTTCACCAGGTAAGGTTAGTTTGGTCACCTCCACACGACCCAACTCTTGGTAGTAACTGAGCACTTTGGATATGTTGGGATGAATTTCAAGATCATAGAGGAAAACCTTATTGGCCCCCAATATAAAGAGTAATTCCAGCCACTCCACCATCCTCACACTCAGGTCAGTATCCAGGAAATCGAGCCCCTTCACACACACAGCAAAGTTTTCCTTCTCGCCCTTCTCTGGCCGGTTGTTGATGACCCTGAGGTTGGTGGTGGCCATGTCACACGGCCGCTCCACCAACGACACCGACTCGGGCACGAGATGGCGGTGGCCGGGCGGAATCTGGCATCCAATCATGTATGGCTGGAAAATGCCGTTCTTGTAGTTGCCCCACTTCTTGTACCAGATGTATTTGTACTCCCACACCCGGGCAAAAATGGGCTCCTTGTACCCCTCAAACCACAGCTGGCAGAAGGTCTTGACTTTGGGCTCGAGGCGGTTTATCATACCCAGGATGCGGATGACGGGTTTGAGGGCCACCAGCGTCCTGTTGTCATAGTACGCACCGTAGAGGTAAAAGGTCCCGTTGGTGGTCTTGAGTGTCTGCCAGTACATGTTGTTGAAGCTCAGGTCGTACAGGGACGGGAACTTGGCACATGTTTTGTTTTTAGAGATGGCCTTGCCCTTGAATTTCTGCCAGTAACGTATGGGCAGGTTGGGTATCTTGGCCTGTATTTTCTCGGCCATGTCCGTTTCGGAGAGTAACGGAGACTTGTCGATGGACGGTTCCAATTCGAAGGGGTTGAACTCTGTAGTGAGGTTGGGGGTGTTCTCAGTGGTGGCGAGGGGCGGGGCGCGGGTCTCAATAATCTTCTGTAGTAGTAGGCGGCCTGTTAATGTCCCCTCGTGACTCAGCGCCGTCTCCTCTTGTCCCGAGAATCTGTAACGACATTTTTGCATATTAAAAACAGCACAATTATTCATTTCCTGGTAAGTCACATAAAATATTATTCTCCTTAGTCTGTTTGGTGTGTGATTCATGCAGTCAGCAGAATATTGTTAACTTTAGTCGTTTTTTTTTTGTGTGTGTGTGTGTGTGTGTGTGTGAAAACTCAAAATTAATTCTTGGTCCCTGCCTTCAAATTATCAACTATCATTATATACTTAATAAACACTTTGACTCATCGGAAAACTTGTCATTAATAAAAACATTCACCTCAAATTTGTCTAGATTAATTATTCTGTGATGGTGTTTACATAATTTTCACTCCTATTGATGATACTTTAAATAGAATACTGTACTGTATATACAAAAGTTCAAATATAATACTGTACTGTATATACAAAACTTTTATAATAATAGTGTATGTAAACAGTTAATAATATTCACTGTTATGGAATACTACTAATAAAAATAATAATATAAATATAATAATACAGTACAGTATAACAAGAAAAACAATAATATATAATTTGTTTTTATACCTCAATATATCAACAAAAATTATAATAATCTGTCAAAAATAGTCATATAAAAATAAAACTAATATACAAAATGTGTTTATGCCTCAATATACTGACAATAATATTAATAATAAACTGACAAAAAATAATCATGTACAAATAAAACGGTGATATACAATACATTTTTAAATCTCGATAAAAATAAAATGGTAATATTCAATTTGTTTTTATGCCTCAATAGAATAACACCAACAACAATAATAATAATACAGTAATGATAATGATAAGAAGAAGAAGAAGAATGATAAGAATGAGAAGAAGAAGAAGGAAAAAGAAGAATGAGAAGAAGAAGAAGGAAAAAGGAAGAAGAAGAAGAAAGAAGGAAAAAGGAAGAAGAAGAAGAAAGAAGGAAAAAGGAAGAAGAAGAAGAAAGAAGGAAAAAGGAAGAAGAAGAAGAAAGAAGGAAAAAGGAAGAAGAAGAAGAAAGAAGGAAAAAGGAAGAAGAAGAAAGAAGGAAGAAGGAAAAAGGAAGAAGAAGAAAGAAGGAAGAAGGAAAAAGGAAGAAGAAGAAAGAAGGAAGAAGGAAAAAGGAAGAAGAAAGAAGGAAGAAGGAAAAAGGAAGAAGAAAGAAGGAAGAAGGAAAAAGGAAGAAGAAAGAAGGAAGAAGGAAAAAGGAAGAAGAAAGAAGGAAGAAGGAAAAAGGAAGAAGAAAGAAGGAAGAAGGAAAAAGGAAGAAGAAAGAAGGAAGAAGGAAAAAGGAAGAAGAAAGAAGGAAGAAGGAAAAAGGAAGAAGAAAGAAGGAAGAAGGAAAAAGGAAGAAGAAAGAAGGAAGAAGGAAAAAGGAAGAAGAAAGAAGAAAGAAGGAAAAAGGAAGAAGAAAGAAGGAAGAAGGAAAAAGGAAGAAGAAAGAAGGAAGAAGGAAAAAGGAAGAAGAAAGAAGGAAGAAGGAAAAAGGAAGAAGAAAGAAGGAAGAAGGAAAAAGGAAGAAGAAAGAAGGAAGAAGGAAAAAGGAAGAAGAAAGAAGGAAGAAGGAAAAAGGAAGAAGAAAGAAGGAAGAAGGAAAAAGGAAGAAGAAAGAAGGAAGAAGGAAAAAGGAAGAAGAAAGAAGGAAGAAGGAAAAAGGAAGAAGAAAGAAGGAAGAAGGAAAAAGGAAGAAGAAAGAAGGAAGAAGGAAAAAGGAAGAAGAAAGAAGGAAGAAGGAAAAGGAAGAAGAAAGAAGGAAGAAGGAAGAAGGAAGAAGAAAGAAGGAAGAAGGAAGAAGAAAGAAGGAAGAAGGAAAAAGGAAGAAGAAAGAAGGAAGAAGGAAAAAGGAAGAAGAAAGAAGGAAGAAGGAAAAGGAAGAAGAAAGAAGGAAGAAGGAAAAAGGAAGAAGAAAGAAGGAAGAAGGAAAAAGGAAGAAGAAAGAAGGAAGAAGGAAAAAGGAAGAAGAAAGAAGGAAGAAGGAAAAAGGAAGAAGAAGAAGGAAGAAGGAAAAAGGAAGAAGAAAGAAGGAAGAAGGAAAAAGGAAGAAGAAAGAAGGAAGAAGGAAAAAGGAAGAAGAAAGAAGGAAGAAGGAAAAAGGAAGAAGAAAGAAGGAAGAAGGAAAAAGGAAGAAGAAAGAAGGAAGAAGGAAAAAGGAAGAAGAAAGAAGGAAGAAGGAAAAAGGAAGAAGAAAGAAGGAAGAAGGAAAAAGGAAGAAGAAAGAAGGAAGAAGGAAAAAGGAAGAAGAAAGAAGGAAGAAGGAAAAAGGAAGAAGAAAGAAGGAAGAAGGAAAAAGGAAGAAGAAAGAAGGAAGAAGGAAAAAGGAAGAAGAAAGAAGAAGAAGGAAAAAGGAAGAAGAAGAAGAAGGAAAGAAGAAGAAGAAGGAAAGGAAGAAGAAAGAAGGAAGAAGGAAAAGGAAGAAGAAAGAAGGAAGAAGGAAAAAGGAAGAAGAAAGAAGGAAGAAGGAAAAAGGAAGAAGAAAGAAGGAAGAAGGAAAAAGGAAGAAGAAGAAGGAAGAAGGAAAGAAGAAAGAGGAAGAAGGAAAAGGAAGAGAAGAAGGAAGAAGGAAAAGGAAGAAGAAAGAAGAAGAAGGAAAAGGAAGAAGAAAGAAGGAAGAAGGAAAAAGGAAGAAGAAAGAAGGAAGAAGGAAAAAGGAAGAAGAAAGAAGGAAGAAGGAAAAAGGAAGAAGAAAGAAGGAAGAAGGAAAAAGGAAGAAGAAAGAAGGAAGAGGAAAAAGGAGAAGAAAGAAGGAAGAAGGAAAAAGGAAGAAGAAAGAAGGAAGAAGGAAAAAGGAAGAAGAAAGAAGGAAGAAGGAAAAGGAAGAAGAAAGAAGGAAGAAGGAAAAAGGAAGAAGAAAGAAGGAAGAAGGACAAAGGAAGAAGAAAGAAGGAAGAAGGAAAAAGGAAGAAGAAAGAAGGAAGAAGGAAAAAGGAAGAAGAAGAAGGAAGAAGGAAAAAGGAAGAAGAAAGAAGGAAGAAGGAAAGGAAGAAGAAGAAGAAGGAAGAAGAAAGAAGGAAGAAGAAAAAGGAAGAAGAAAGAAGGAAGAAGGAAAAGGAAGAAGAAAGAAGGAAGAAGGAAAAAGGAAGAAGAAAGAAGGAAGAAGGAAAAAGGAAGAAGAAAGAAGGAAGAAGGAAAAGGAAGAAGAAAGAAGGAAGAAGGGAAAAGGAAGAAGAAAGAAGGAAGAAGGAAAAGGAAGAAGAAAGAAGGAAGAAGGAAAAAGGAAGAAGAAAGAAGGAAGAAGGAAAAAGGAGAAGAAAGAAGGAAGAAGGAAAAGGAAGAAGAAAGAAGGAAGAAGGAAAAAGGAAGAAGAAAGAAGGAAGAAGGAAAAAGGAAGAAGAAAGAAGGAAGAAGGAAAAAGGAAGAAGAAAGAAGGAAGAAGGAAAAAGGAAGAAGAAAGAAGGAAGAAGGAAAAAGGAAGAAGAAAGAAGGAAGAAGAAAAGGAAGAAGAAAGAAGGAAGAAGGAAAAAGGAAGAAGAAAGAAGGAAGAAGGAAAAAGGAAGAAGAAAGAAGGAAGAAGGAAAAAGGAAGAAGAAAGAAGGAAGAAGGAACAAAGGAAGAAGAAAGAAGGAAGAAGGAAAAAGGAAGAAGAAAGAAGGAAGAAGGAAAAAGGAAGAAGAAAGAAGGAAGAAGGAAAAAGGAAGAAGAAAGAAGAAGAAAGAAGGAAGAAGGAAAAAGGAAGAAGAAAGAAGGAAGAAGGAAAAGGAAGAAGAAAGAAGAAGAAGGAAAAGGAAGAAGAAAGAAGGAAGAAGGAAAAAGGAAGAAGAAAGAAGGAAGAAGGAAAAAGGAAGAAGAAAGAAGGAAGAAGGAAAAGGAAGAAGAAAGAAGGAGAAGAAACAAGGAAGAAGAACGAAGGAAGAAGGAAAAAGGAAGAAGAAAGAAGGAAGAAGGAAAAAGGAAGAAGAAAGAAGGAAGAAGGAAAAAGGAAGAAGAAAGAAGGAAGAAGGAAAAAGGAAGAAGAAGAAGGAAGAAGGAAAAGGAAGAAGAAAGAAGGAAGAAGGAAAAAGGAAGAAGAAAGAAGGAAGAAGGAAAAAGGAAGAAGAAAGAAGGAAGAAGGAAAAAGGAAGAAGAAAGAAGGAAGAAGGAAAAGGAAGAAGAAAGAAGGAAGAAGAAAAGGAAGACAGAAAGAAGGAAGAAGGAAAAAGGAAGAAGAAAGAAGGAAGAAGGAAAAAGGAAGAAGAAAGAAGGAAGAAGGAAAAAGGAAGAAGAAAGAAGGAAAAGGAAGAAGAAAGAAGGAAGAAGGAAAAAGGAAGAAGAAAGAAGAAGAAGAAGGAAAAAGGAAGAAGAAAGAAGGAAGAAGGAAAAAGGAAGAAGAAAGAAGAAGAAGGGAAAAGGAAGAAGAAAGAAGGAAGAAGGAAAAAGGAAGAAGAAGAAGGAAAGGAAGAAGAAGAAGGAAGAGAAGAAGGAAAAGGAAAAGGAAGAAGAAAGAAGGAAGAAGGAAAAAGGAAGAAGAAGAAAGAAGGAAAAGGAAGAAGAAGAAGAAGAAGGAAAAAGGAAGAAGAAAGAAGGAAGAAGGAAAAAGGAAGAAGAAGAAGAAGAAGGAAAAAGGAAGAAGAAAGAAGGAAGAAGGAAAAGGAAGAGAAGAAGAAGAAGGAAAAAGGAAGAAGAAAGAAGGAAGGAAAAAGGAAGAAGAAAGAAGGAAGAAGGAAAAGGAAGAAGAAAGAAGGAAGAAGGAAAAAGGAAGAGAAGAAGAAGAAGGAAAAAGGAAGAAGAAGAAGGAAGAAGGAAAAAGGAAGAAGAAGAAGAAGAAGGAAAAAGGAAGAAGAAAGAAGGAAGAAGGAAAAGAAGAAGAAGAAGAAGAAGGAAAAAGGAAGAAGAAAGAAGGAAGAAGGAAAAGAAGAAGAAAGAAGGAAGAAGGAAAAGGAAGAAGAAAGAAGGAAGAAGGAAAAAGGAAGAAGAAAGAAGGAAGAAGGAAAACGGAAGAAGAAAAGAAGGAAGAAGGAAAAAGAAGAAGAAAGAAGGACGAAGGAAAAAGGAAGAAGAAAGAAGGAAGAAGGAAAAAGGAAGAAGAAAGAAGGAAGAAGGAAAAAGGAAGAAGAAAGAAGGAAGAAGGAAAAAGGAAGAAGAAAGAAGGAAGAAGGAAAAAGGAAGAAGAAAGAAGGAAGAAGGACAAAGGAAGAAGAAAGAAGGAAGAAGGAAAAGGAAGAAGAAAGAAGGAAGAAGGAAAAAGGAAGAAGAAAGAAGGAAGAAGGAAAAGGAAGAAGAAAGAAGGAAGAAGGAAAAAGGAAGAAGAAAGAAGGAAGAAGGAAAAAGGAAGAAGAAAGAAGGAAGAAGGAAAAAGGAAGAAGAAAGAAGGAAGAAGGAAAAAGGAAGAAGAAAGAAGGAAGAAGAAAAGGAAGAAGAAGAAGGAAAAAGGAAGAAGAAAGAAGGAAGAAGGAAAAAGGAAGAAGAAGAAGGAAGAAGGAAAAGGAAGAGAAAGAAGGAAGAAGGAAAAAGGAAGAAGAACAGAAGGAAGAAGGAAAAAGGAAGAAGAAAGAAGGAAGAAGGAAAAAGGAAGAAGAAAGAAGGAAGAAGGAAAAGAAGAAGAAAGAAGGAAGAAGGAAAAGGAAGAAGAAAGAAGGAAGAAGGAAAAGGAAGAAGAAAGAAGGAAGAAGGAAAAGAAGAAGAAAGAAGGAAGAAGGAAAAAGGAAGAAGAAAGAAGGAAGAAGGAAAAAGGAAGAAGAAAGAAGGAAGAAGGAACAGAAGAAGAAAGAAGGAAGAAGGAAAAAGGAAGAAGAAGAAGGAAGAAGGAAAAAGGAAGAAGAAAGAAGGAAGAAGGAAAAAGGAAGAAGAAAGAAGGAAGAAGGAAAAAGGAAGAAGAAAGAAGGAAGAAGGAAAAAGGAAGAAGAAAGAAGGAAGAAGGAAACAAGGAAGAAGAAAGAAGGAAGAAGGAAAAAGGAAGAAGAAAGAAGGAAGAAGGAAAAAGGAAGAAGAAAGAAGGAAGAAGGAAAAAGGAAGAAGAAAGAAGGAAGAAGGAAAAAGGAAGAAGAAAGAAGGAAGAAGGAAAAGGAAGAAGAAAGAAGGAAGAAGGAAAAAGGAAGAAGAAAGAAGGAAGAAGGAAAAAGGAAGAAGAAAGAAGGAAGAAGGAAAAAGGAAGAAGAAAGAAGGAAGAAGGAAAAAGGAAGAAGAAAGAAGGAAGAAGAAAAGGAAGAAGAAAGAAGGAAGAAGGAAAAAGGAAGAAGAAAGAAGGAAGAAGGAAAAAGGAAGAAGAAAGAAGGAAGAAGGAAAAAGGAAGAAGAAAGAAGGCAGAAGGAAAAGAAGAAGAAGAAGGAAAAGGAAGAAGAAAGAAGGAAGAAGGAAAAGGAAGAAGAAAGAGAAGAAGGAAAGGAAGAAGAAAGAAGGAAGAAGGAAAAGGAAGAAGAAAGAAGGAAGAAGGAAAAGGAAGAAGAAAGAAGGAAGAAGGAAAAAGGAAGAAGAAAGAAGGAAGAAGGAAAAGGAAAGAAGAACGAAGGAAGAAGAAAGAAGAAGAAGGAAGAAGGAAAAGGAAGAAGAAAGAAGGAAGAAGGAAAAAGGAAGAAGAAAGAAGGAAGAAGGAAAGAAGGAAGAAGAAAAGAAGAAGAAGAAGGAAAAAGGAAGAAGAAAGAAGGAAGAAGGAAAAAGGAAGAAGAAAGAAGGAAGAAGGAAAAAGGAAGAAGAAAGAAGGAAGAAAGGAAGAAGAAGAAGAAGAAAGGAAGGAAGAAGGAAAAAGGAAGAAGAAAGAAGGAAGAAGGAAAAGAAGAAGAAGAAGAAAAGGAAGAAGAAGAAGAAGGAAAGAAGAAGAAGAAAGAAGGAAAAAGGAAGAAGAAAGAAGGAAGAAGAGAAGGAAAAGAAGAAGAAGAAGAAGGAAAAGGAAGAAGAAGAAGAAGAAAAGGAAGAAGAAAGAAGGAAAGGAAGAAGAAAGAAGGAAAAGGAAGAAGAAGAAGGAAAAAGGAAGAAGAAGAAGAAGAAAGGAAGAAGAAGAAGAAGAAGAAGGAAGAAGAAGAAGAAGGAAAGAAGAAGAAGAAAGAAGGAAAAAGGAAGAAGAAGAAGAAGGAAAAAGGAAGAAGAAGAAAGAAGGAAAAAGGAAGAAGAAGAAAGAAGGAACAAGGAAGAAGAGAAAGAAGGAAAAAGGAAGAAGAAGAAAGAAGGAAAAAGGAAGAAGAAGAAAGAAGGAAAAGGAAGAAGAAGAAAGAAGGAAAAAGGAAGAAGAAGAAAGAAGGAAAAAGGAAGAAGAAGAAAGAAGGAAAAAGGAAGAAGAAGAAAGAAGGAAAAAGGAAGAAGAAGAAAGAAGAAACGGAAGAAGAAGAAAGAAGGAAAAGGAAGAAGAGAAGAAGGAAAAGGAAGAAGAAGAAGAAGGAAAAAGGAAGAAGAAGAAAGAAGGAAAAAGGAAGAAGAAGAAAGAAGGAAAAAGGAAGAAGAAAGAAGGAAAAAGGAAGAAGAAGAAAGAAGGAAAAAGGAAGAAGAAGAAAGAAGGAAAAAGGAAGAAGAAGAAAGAAGGAAAAAGGAAGAAGAAGAAAGAAGGAAAAAGGAAGAAGAAGAAAGAAGGAAAAGGAAGAAGAAGAAAGAAGGAAAAAGGAAGAAGAAGAAGAAGAAGGAAGAAGAAAGAAGAAGAAGAAAGGAAGAAGAAGAAAGAAGGAAAAAGGAAGAAGAAGAAGAAGAAGAAAGGAAGAAGAAGAAGAAGGAAAAAGGAAGAAGAAGAAGAAGAAGGAAAAAGGAAGAAGAAGAAAGAAGGAAAAAGGAAGAAGAAGAAGAAGAAGGAAAAAGGAAGAAGAAAGAAGAAGGAAAAAGGAAGAAGAAGAAGAAGGAAGGAAAGGAAGAAGAAGAAAGAAGGAAAAAGGAAGAAGAAGAAGAAGAAGGAAAAGGAAGAAGAAGAAGAGAAGGAAAAGGAAGAAGAAGAAGGAAGAAGGAAAGGAAGAAGAAAGAAGGACGAAGGAAAAGGAAGAAGAAGAAGGAAGAAGGAAAGGAAGAAGAAAGAAGGAAGAAGAAAGGAAGAAGAAAGAAGAAGAAGGAAAAGGAAAGAAGAAGAAGAAAGAAGGAAGAAGAAAAGAAAGAAGAAAGAAGGAAAAGGAAGAAGAAAGAAGGAAGAAGGAAAAAGGAAGAAGAAGAAGAGAAGGAAAAAGGAAGAAGAAAGAAGAAGAAGGAAAAAGGAAGAAGAAAGAAGGAAGAAGGAAAAAAGGAAGAAGAAAGAAGGAAGAAGGAAAAAGGAAGAAGAAAGAAGGAAGAAGGAAAAAGGAAGAAGAAAGAAGGAAAGGAAAGAAAGAAGAAGAAGGAAAAAGGAAGAAGAAGAAGAAGAAGGAAGAAGGAAAGGAAGAAGAAGAAGGAAGAAGGAAAGAAGAAGAAAGAAGGAAGAAAGGAAGAAGAAGAAGAAGGAAAGAAAGGAAGAAGAAGAAGGAAGAAGGAAAGAAGGAAGAAGGAAGAAGGAAAGAAGAAGAAGGAAAGAAGGAAGAAGAAAGAAGGAAAGAAGAAGAAGGAAGAAGGAAAAAGGAAGAAGAAAGAAGGAAGAAGGAAAAAGGAAGAAGAAGAAGAAAGAAGAGAAAGAAGGACAAAGGAAGAAGAAGAAGAAGAAGGAAAGGAAAAAGGAAGAAGAAAGAAGGAAGAAGGAAAAAGGAAGAAGAAAGAAGGAAGAAGGAAAAGGAAGAAGAAAGAAGGAAGAAGGAAAAAGGAAGAAGAAAGAAGGAAGAAGGAAAAGGAAGAAGAAAGAAGGAAGAAGGAAAAAGGAAGAAGAAAGAAGGAAGAAGGAAAAGAAGAAGAAGAAGAAGAAGAAAAGGAAGAAGAAAAGGAAGAAGGAAAAGGAAGAAGAAGAAGGAAAGAAGGAAGAAGAAGGAAAAGAAGAAGAAAGAAGAAGAAGAGAAGAAGAAGAAGAAAGAAGGAAGAAGAAGAAGAAGAAAGAAGAAGAAGGAAAAAGGAAGAAGAAAGAAGGAAGAAGGAAAAGAAGAAGAAAGAAGGAAGAAGGAAAAAGGAAGAAGAAAGAAAGGAAGAAGAAGAAGAAAGAAGAAGAAGAAAGAAGGAAGAAGGAAGAAGAAGAAGAAGAAGGAGAAAAGGAAGAAGAAGAAGAAGAAGAAGGAAAAGAAGAAAGAAGAAGAAGGAAAAAGGAAGAAGAAAGAAGGAAGAAGGAAGAAGGAAAGAAGAAAGAAGAAGAAGGAAGAAGGAAAAGGAAGAAGAAAGAAGAGAAAAAGGAAGAGAAAGAAGAAGAAGAAAGGGAAAAGGAAGAAGAAAGAAGGAAGAAGGAAAAAGGAAGAAGAAAGAAGGAAGAAGGAAAACGGAAGAAGAAAGAAGGAAGAAGGAAAAAGGAAGAAGAAAGAAGGAAGAAGGAAAAAGGAAGAAGAAAGAAGGAAGAAGGAAAAAGGAAGAAGAAAGAAGGAAGAAGGAAAAAGGAAGAAGAAAGAAGGAAGAAGGAAAAAGGAAGAAGAAAGAAGGAAGAAGGAAAAAGGAAGAAGAAGAAGAAGGAAAAGGAAGAAGAAAGAAGGAAGAAGGAAAAGGAAGAAGAAAGAAGAAGAAGGAAGAAGGAAAAAGGAAGAAGAAGAAGGAAGAAGGAAAAGGAAGAAGAAAGAAGGAAGAAGGAAAAAAGGAAGAAGAAGAACGAAGAAGGAAAAGAAGAAGAAGAAGAAAGGAAGAAGGAAAGAAGGAAGAAGAAAGAAGGAAGAAGGAAAGAAGAAAAGGAAGAAGAAGAAAGAAGGAAAAAGGAAGAAGAAGAAAGAAGGAAAAGGAAGAAGAAGAAAGAAGGGAAAGAAGAAGAAGAAGAAGGAAAAAGGAAGAAGAAAGAAGGAAGAAGAAGAAGAAGAAGGAAAAGGAAGAAGAAAGAAGGAACGAAGGAAAAGGAAGAAGAAAGAAGGAAGAAGGAAAAAGGAAGAAGAAAGAAGGAAGAAGGAAAAAGGAAGAAGAAAGAAGGAAGAAGGAAAAGGAAGAAGACAGAAAGAAGGAAAAAGGAAGAAGAACGAAGAAGAAGGAAAAAGGAAGAAGAAAGAAGGAGAAGGAAAAAGGAAGAAGAAGAAGAAGAAGGAAAAAGGAAGAAGAAGAAGGAAGAAGGAAAAAGGAAGAAGAAAGAAGGAAGAAGGAAAAGGAAGAAGAAAGAAGGAAGAAGGAAAAAGGAAGAAGAAGAAGGAAGAAGGAAAAAGGAAGAAGAAGAGAAGAAGGAAAAGAAGAAGAAGAAGGAAGAAGGAAAAAGGAAGAAGAAGAAGGAAGAAGGAAAAAGGAAGAAGAAAGAAGAAGAAGGAAAAAGGAAGAAGAAAGAAGAAGAAGGAAAAGGAAGAAGAAGAAGAAGAAGGAACAGGAAGAAGAAGAAGGAAGAAGGAAAAGGAAGAAGAAGAAGGAAGAAGGAAAAAGGAAGAAGAAAGAAGGAAGAAGGAAAAAGGAAGAAGAAAGAAGAAGAAGGAAAAAGGAAGAAGAAAGAAGAAGAAGGAAAAGGAAGAAGAAAGAAGGAAGAAGGAAAAAGGAAGAAGAAAGAAGGAAGAAGGAAAAGGAAGAAGAAGAAGGAAGAAGGAAAAAGGAAGAAGAAAGAAGGAAGAAGGAAAAGGAAGAAGAAAGAAGGAAGAAGGAAAAAGGAAGAAGAAAGAAGGAAGAAGGAAAAAGGAAGAAGAAAGAAGGAAGAAGGAAAAAGGAAGAGAAAGAAGGAAGAAGAAAAAGGAAGAAGAAAGAAGGAAGAAGGAAAAAGGAAGAAGACAAGAAGGAAGAAGGAAAAAGGAAGAAGAAAGAAGGAAGAAGGAAAAAGGAAGAAGAAAGAAGGAAGAAGGAAAAGGAAAGAAGAAAGAAGGAAAGAAGGAAAAAGGAAGAAGAAAGAAGGAAGAAGGAAAAAGGAAGAAGAAAGAAGGAAGAAGGAAAAAAGGAAGAAGAAAGAAGGAAGAAGGAAAAAGGAAGAAGAAAGAAGGAAGAAGGAAAAAGAAGAAGAAAGAAGGAAGAAGGAAGAAGAAGAGAAGAAGGAAGAAGAAAAAGGAAGAAGGAAAAGGAAGAAGGAAGAAGGAAAGGAAAGGAAGAAGAAAGAAGGAAGAAGGAAAGGAAGAAGAAAGAAGGAAGAAGGAAAAGAAGAAGAAAGAAGGAAGAAGAAGAAGAAGAAGAAAGAAGGAAGAAGGAAAAAGGAAGAAGAAAGAAGGAAGAAG
>JAWZYT010006079.1:0-10000 GCA_034508575.1 Petrolisthes manimaculis
AAGGAGAGAGAGAGGGAGAGAAGAGGGCACAAAACGAAGGTGATGAAAGTGGAAAAAAGAGAGAGGAGGGAGAGGGAGGGAGAGGGAGAGGTAGAGGAGAGAGGAGGGGAGGGAGAGGTAGAGGGGGAGGGAGAGAGGGAGAGGGAGTGTGAAGGAATGAAAAAAAAGTAAGGAAACGTGGAGGGTAAAAAAGTGAGTTTGTGTGTGCGTGACTTTTTAAAGACTATGTTTTGTGGCTCCTGTTACATCTGGGGAGAGGGAGGAGGAGAGGGAGAGGGAGGAGGGAGAGGGAGAGGGAGAGGGAGAGGAGGAGGAGAGGAAAGGGAGATGTGTGGGAAAGTTATGAAGGAGAGGGAGATATGTGTGGAGGAGAGGGAAGGGAGAGAGAGAGAGAGATGTGTGGGAGAATTGTGGAGGAGAGGAAGGGAGAGGATAAAAGATGAGAAAGGGAAAGGCGGTAGATGGGGAGAAGGATGAGCTCAGTGGGAGAGAATGTATTAAAGAAGGGAGTAAGGAGTGATGGAGGAAGAACATAATTATACAGAGAAGGATTGAAATTTTACTATATACTGTGTGTGTGTGTGTGTGTGTGTGTGTGTGTGTGTGTGTGTGTGTGAGGAGCAGAAGGAAGACAGAAGAGGTGATAAAGCAGTGGAATAGGAGGGGGACACACACACACACGCACACACAACACGAAGAACAGAAAGCGTCTCTTTATCATTTTGGAGTGCCGTATTGAAGAAAAAAACAGAGAGAGAGAGAGAGAGAGAGAGAGAGAGAGAGAGAGAGAGAGAGAGAGAGAGAGAGAGAGATCTACGCCAAAAATCTTGCAACCCTTCCTTCCCTCCTTATAATTCCCTTCCTGTGTCTTAACTTTCCAAACCTTCCTCCCTTTCAAGTTGTGTGATAATTTGGGCGTCAATAACTTTGGTTCCCTTATACATTCCTCTTCTTCCCTTCCCCCTAACTCACTCACTCTCTCCCCTAACTTTCTGATGGAACCTCCTCTCTCTCTCTCTCTCTCTCTCTCTCTCTCTCTCTCTCTCTCTCTCTCTCTCTCTCAGTCTTCACCAACCTTTCACCTGTCTCTCCTTTACCTCTCCCAATTCCCTCCTTCCTTCAACTTCATCCTCCAGCACCACCATCTCCCCCAAACTACTTCCTATATACACCAAATCATAATGTGATGATGCCCACCAGGCATCCCTCACTCACTCCTTCCCAGTCCTCTCAAAAGTACAGATGGACTCAGGAATACACGATACAGCCCAAGTGCATGGAAGAGATGGTTGTACCTCCCCAGTTGCCAGTGATTATTGTTCGGTACTTGATTCTGTCCTAGGTGTTATCTTATTTATTGTTGTTGGTCTCAGAGAAATTTCATACTGTGAGGAGATGAGAGGGTTACACCTCGACTATACCACGGATTACTGTGTCCTACTGTACATCCATCCAGGTAGACCTATCTAGTATATATATATATATATATATATATGTGTGTGTGTGTGTGTGTGTAGATATCTCTGGGGGAACCCTCTGATTTCTTATATGGCTACCAGTCTATTGAACTATCCCATTCTCACCCTCCTTCATTTTTCTCTCTCGTCCCTTCCTCTCCTCTCCCATCCCACTCTCTCTCTATCTATGTAACTCTATGTAACTCTCTCTCTCTCTCTCTCTCTCTCTCTCTCTCTCTCTCTCTCTCTCTCTCTCTCTCTCTCTCTCTCCCCACACCCACACAAACTCTCTTTTTCTCTATTTTTTTATGTAGGGAAAGTGTCCTCTTCCTCCTTGGTCTCTTACCCTTACCCCCATCTTCTACCACCAACACTAGCTTTAACCATGGAGCTAGAATAGGAGGAGGCGGCCCGCGCGTTCATTTGGTTCTCAGTGGAGTGAAGCCAGTCAGGTCCTCAGAAGCCAACGCCTAGTATTGGCAAGAAAGGCTGACCACTCATAGTACCCATACAGTTTACCCATATTCCTCACCATGTTTATTCATTTTTAATTACGGTATGACATGTATTTCGTATTCTTTAATAACATACAATTCATACATTTTTCAATAATATATATCGAAAATTATAAATTGCTGACCTATCACTCTATACCTTACTGGCCACTGAAGTTTTGTATATATCTGTCGACTCTTTACTTTCACTTTGGATGCCAACTTCTTAGTAATTTGTTTGGCCTTATATACATATTTCACCTGCAAATATGATTCAGCAACTGCCTTAATTAACTAATTCAATTGATTTTCAGTCGTACATGTGGCCAGCTAAAGTAGAAAATATGTATTTGTGGGCATAATATATTAACACTGATATTATTATTTTGCTACAATCTACCCTCTCCAAAGTGGTGCTGGACCCTCTTTCCCTGAACAGTTTTTCTGATGTAATACATATATCAATTACATCATCAGATGGATACACCAAGTTTACTCTGTCTTTAAGTTTTACCAAGGAAAGAATATGTCTATCAGTCTTGTCTGAGTTTAGGGCAACAATGTATGATTCACAATACAAGGACTTCATTAACTTATATATATCAAATCCTGCTATATTTAAAACTATCTTATTTGTACACTTTGAGAGATGAGACTAACTTGGAATATACATGTATTCCTCTGGCTCTATATTAACAGAATCAGATAATATCCTACTTTTCAGAACAGAGTCATTGATTACCTAAAGAGAAACATTATATTTAATATTTCTAACACACTTGCTTGACACACTTAAAATTGGAACAGAATCCAATGGTATGCATTTCCTTGAAATAATAGGCATGGCCAAGTAACCGATCATCCTAACTAGGGAAGCAAAATATATAATGCAGTATTTAATGATGCATGTAATGCCAATTACAGTTACACTGAGAAGGATGCCAACTCTTATACTGTATTATGTCATGAAGTCGGAAAAAGAAAAATAACTGAATTATTGTTGTATATTCAAAACCATGACATTTTCAACCTTAGTGATGGGTCTCACAAACGTAATCCCTTAATGAACTTCCTAATTGATAAATGGGTCCCTCCCTAAGTAACACACAAACACAGCCGTTTATTAATTTGTTTGGTGACCCTCCCTCACACGTAAACATATTTTACCACACCCAGATTGTACACACACATACACAAGCACACGCACACACACACACACACACGCATAGACATACACATGACATACTTTGATAACTGCATAAAAAGGAACTGCTTTACTGTATAATATGTTATTTCTTCACTCTGTCCTGACCACTGAAGATAGTGGTAGTGTTCACCCAAACTGTTTAGTGACAATATATATCATTGTCTGCAGAATGTATGAATTAATCACCTTTTGGGTGACATAAGTCATGGCCAGATTAATAATTAAGGAGCGGCTGGCGAGCTTCTTGCCAATACCAATATGGCTGACCTGACCTCACTTTTCTGACCGCGGGTCGTCTCCTCCTATTCTAGCTCCATGGCTTTAACCATGGAGCTAGAATAGGAGGAGACGACCCGCGGTCAGAAAAGTGAGGTCAGGTCAGCCATATTGGTATTGGCAAGAATCTCGCCAGCCGCTCCTTAATTATTAATCTGGCCATGACTTATGTCACCCCAAAGGTGATTAATTCCTACATTCTGCAGACAATGAAATATATTGTCACTAAACAGTTTGGGTGAACACTACCAATATCTTCAGTGGTCAGGACAGAGTGAAGAAATAACATATTATACAGTAAAACAGTTCCTTTTTATGCAGTTATCAAAGTATGTCATGTGTATGTCTATGCGTGTGTGTGTGTGTGTGTGTGTGCGTGTGCTTGTGTATGTGTGTGTACAATCTGGGTGTGGTAAAATATGTTTACGTGTGAGGGAGGGTCACCAAACAAATTAATTTACGGCTGTGTTTGTGTGTTACTTAGGGAGGGACCGATTTATCAATTAGGAAGTTCATTAAGGGATTACGTTTGTGAGACCCATCACCAACCCATCACTAAGGTTGAAAATGTCATGGTTTTGAATATACAATAATAATTCAGTTATTTTTCTTTCTCCGACTTCATGACATATACAGTATAAGAGTTGGCATCCTTCTCAGTGTAACTGTAATTGGCATTACATGCATAACTAAATATTGCATTATTCATTTTGCCTCCCTAGTTAGGATGATCGGTTACTTGGCCATACCTATTATTCCAAGGAAATGCATACCATTGGATTCTGTTCCAATTTTAAGTGTGTCAAGCAAGTGTGTTAGAAATATTAAAAATAATGTTTCTGTACAGGTAATCAATTACTCTGTTCTGAAAAGTAGGATATTATCTGATTCTATTAATGAAGAGTCAGAGGAATACATGTATATTCCAAGTTAGTCTCACCTCTCAAAGTGTACAAATAAGATAGTTTTATATATAGCAGGATTAGTTGTATATAAGTTAATGAAGTCCTTGTATTGTGAACCATACATTGTTGCCCTAAACTCAGACAAGACTGATAAACATATTCTTTCCTTGGTAAAACTTAAAGACAGAGTAAACTTGGTGTATCCATCTTATGATGTATATGATATATGTATTACATCAGAAAGACTGTTTAGGGAAAGAGGGTCCAGTACTACTTTGGAGAGGGTAGATTGTAGCAAAATAATATATTATGCCTACAAATACATATTTTCTACTTTAGCTGGCCACATGTACGACTGAAAATAACTTGCATTAGTTAATTAAGGCAGTTGCTGAATCATATTTGCAGGTGAAATATGTATATAAGGCCAAACAAATTACTAAGAAGTTGGCATCCAAAGTGAAAGTAAAGAGTCGACAGATATATACAAAACTTCAGTGGCCAGTAAGGTATAGAGTGATAGGTCAGCAATTTATAATTTTCGATATATATTATTGAAAAATGTATGAATTGTATGTTATTAAAGAATACGAAATACATGTCATACCGTAATTAAAAATGAATAAACATCGTGAGGAATATGGGTAAACTGTATGGGTACTATGAGTGGTCAGCCTTTCTTGCCAATACTAGGCGTTGGCTTCTGAGGACCTGACTGGCTTCACTCCACTGAGACCCAAATGAACGCGCGGGCCGCCTCCTCCTATTCTAGCTCCATGGCTTTAACCCTTCGCCTCTCCTCCACCACCACCACCACCACTACCACCAGTACCTCCTTCACCACCACCACTACGTTGCCTACCTCTCCTGACCTGACCATTCCTTCTCTACCACGTCTTCTTACAACCTCCTTTAACTTACCATCTTCACTTCGTCCTCTCCACCTTGACTATATCTTTTCCCCATCCTACTTTTCCACCCATGCACTCCTTCCACCACATCCACATTCGCCCTCCACTTTGACCTTTTCCCCCTCACACCTTCCACTTCACCCACACCCACCCACACCCACACCACAATATTCTCCCTCCCCCCTCCACCCCCCATTCCTCCCTCACCACCACCACACCTAACCTTTTCCCAAACTCCCCTCTCTCCACATCCAACACTCTACCCCTCCTTCCCCCACCACCTTTACCTCTCCCCCCATTCCTCCACTACCACCACCACTACACCTGACCCCCCCCCCAACCCCTCCCCCACCTCCTCCAGTACCAATAGCAGTAACACCAGTCCACCAGTCCAAGAAATACACAAACATGTAGGCCACTTGAAGGAGAACTCACCACGCTTGGATCTCGGCTCTCTGGATGAGGGATATATTGCATTTAATTTTTAATAAGGGGCATCTGGTGAATGTGGCTTAAAAGGAAGGAAGGCCATGATGGTTAAAATATGAAGAGAGGAAGAGTTGGAAGGAGAGTAGGGTTGGTGTGCTGTAGTGGCCTGGCTGGTGGGAAGGCAGAAAAGTAAGTAAGTAAGTAAATAATTAAGAGAGTTAGGAAATAAGTAACAGAGTTAGGAAGTAAGTATGTAAGAGAGTTAGGAAGCAAGTAAGTAAGAGAGTTATTAGGAAGGAAGGAAGGACGTTGATGCCTTAATATTGTGAAAAGTGAAATATGGGTTAGGCAGGGGAGAGGAAAAGGATTGGTAGGGAAGGTATGACGTGGTAAATTTAAAGAGAGGAGAGAGGAAGAAGGGGAAAAAAGGTCATGGTATAGTAGGGAAGAGGTTGTTGTTGAATGAAAAAAGGGAAGAGAGGAAAAGTGAGAAGGTATAGTGAAAAACTGGAAAGAGGGGAAAGGGAGAGGAAAGGTTGTATAGAATGAGGGGAAAAGAGAGAAGGTAGTGTAAAATTGGAAAGAGGGAAAATGGGGAGAGGAAAGGTATATGGGGGTGTGGGAAGAGGGGAAAGAGAGAAAGTGTAAGGTAGTGTAAAATTGGAAAGAGGGGAAAGGGAGAGGAAAGGCATATTAGCTATATAGGATGAGGGGAAAAGAGAGAAGGTATAATGTAAAATTGGAAAGAGGGAAAAGGGTGAGGAAATGCATATATATTAGCTGTATAGAATGAGGGGAAAGGGAGAGAGAAGGCATAGAATATAAATGGTAAAAGGGTAAAGGAAGAGGGGAATGTGAGAGGAGGAGACAAAGTAATAATAAGAGAAAGAAAATTTGTCTTCAGTAAATGGCAATACGTTGTTCCCGTCTCTGTCTCTTCCATCTTTATCACCTTGTCTTTGCTTCACTTCTTTGTCTGTCTTCTTCTGTTCTTCCTCTTCTTCTTCTCATTTCGTATTTAAGCTGAGTCTGATTTATTGCTTTGTTTTAATCCACTTTTCCTTTTAATCTTTGTCACGTATATTTGTCACTGTTTATAATTTTCTTCCTTACTTCCTTTCTTCTTTTTCCTCGTCTTCATGTTCCATCTCCTTTTCCTTTAAATCTGTCACGTATCTGTTTCTTCTTCTGTTTAACACTTTTTTCCTTCCTTCCTTCCTTTCTTCTTTTTCCTCGTTTTCATGTTCCATCTCATTTTCCTTTTAATCATTGTCACGTATTAATTTCTTCTCCTTCCTTCCTTCCTTTCTTCTTTTTCCTCGTCTCTATATTCCATCTTATTTGCATCGTCTTAAACCGTGTGTATTATTTCATCCCTCTCAATTTCCTTTCTTTTCCCTCCAGTTCTTTGTTATTGTAATTATTTTCACACCTTCTTAATCTCATCTCTCCATCTTCCTCTATCTCCGTTTTCATCTCCACATTATCCCACAATTTTTCTTGCATTTTTTCATCTTTGCCACCGCTCCTCTGTTTGTTTGTCTGTCTCTCTCTTTCTCTCACTCCCCTTACATTTCTTCACCTCTGCCTCCTCTCTCTCTTTCTCTCTCTCTCTCTCTCTCTCTCTCTCTCTCTCTCTCTCTCTCTCTCTGTGTGTGTGTGTGTGTTTGTGTGTGTTTTTTTTTTTTTCCCCTATTCCCTTCATCCCCTCTTTAAAATCCTCCTCTCTCTCTTACTCATACCTTAAGTAGAGATTCTTTTGCTGGAGAATTAAAAGGTCTTCGATTCCTCCAAACTATGCCATTAAACAGATTCCCTATTAATACAATGGACTGGTTGACGGTCAAAAAATGTTCTATTAAACAAATTATATCGTTAATAAATAAGCTCAATTGTCCTGTTATGTAATTTATTTGACAAAGGAATATATTGTTTGGCATATAAAAGCCATCAAAGTTGTACATAATGGAAGTTGATGGCGCGTATCCGTGACGTCACCAACCAGACGCCTAGGCCGCGCCAACGCTTGATTACCTTTGAAAGCAAGAGATTGTGATGTCTAGGGGAGTTGTGCAGTATTCTTGTGCTTTTACGGAGGATATACTTCATCTTCACCATGCCAGTCAATAGCTAGCAATGGTGTTTTGTCCCAAAGTGCAAAACATTAGTGGAAACGCTCCAGAAAGAGATTTATTAGTGTTGTGTGTAGTAACTCCATAGTAGCTGTCGGCACACATAGGGCTGATGACGTCACGAAACAGTGTGAGGTACGATGTTTCTCCACCACTTATTTACCCTTATTTTTCGTGAATTTCAACTCATATGGGAAAAATATTAGTATCTCCATGATCAGGAGTGCCCATTTTATTGTATTATATACTTTGTACACGACTGTCAACCAGTCCATTGAAGGTGTCTGTTTCCTGACAAAGGTAAGAGGAATCAGTAGCCTTCCAATTCACTAACAAAAGACTATATAAAATTCCACTAATAAAAATTGACATATGCTAAATATTCTCCATTTTAATCAAACTTTTATTCAATTTTGATAAATTTTTCCACATATAAAAAAAAAATTCCTTGGTTAATCCCACTCAGGACCCCCTGTAGAACACACACACACACACACAGAAACTTTCATACACACAAACTCTCTCTCTATCACACACACACACATACAAACAAACAAACTCACACACATACACACACACACTCAAAAACTCTCTCACACACACACATTTATAAGCACATACACACACTCTCTCCCGCTCACACACACACACACACACACACACACAAACAAACACACACACACAAACTCTCTCTTTCACACACACATACACACAAAAGCCATCAAAACACCCCCACCTCCACCCTTTTTCCCCCTCCTTCTCTATGAGGGGAGTTGGGTATTGGACTTGTGATTTATGGTTAAAAAATAAACACTTGATCAAATACAAACGCCAGCCAGACCGTCAAACTCTTATCATCAGACACACCATTATTTTTTGTATTTATATATGAGTTTTCGGGTTTTATCTCTTATCAGCATCACAGTTTTCCAGCCGGGAGTGGATATTAAGCCATTTAGTTTTTTTATGCATGACAACAACAACAACAACAACAACAACAACAGCAACATTTCACAACAACTACATTTTCGGCAGCAGCAGTATTTTATTAATAAATATTTTTTTTTCTGGTATATTAGATTTTTATTCAATTAATTTTTTTCATCTTTGAGACCCGTTGGGAAATAGAGAAAATACTAAAGATAAGTCATTGTTTACTCTATTTTATATATACACTCCACCCACCACTACCACCTCTGTATTCAAGGACACTGTTATGATTCATGTATGAGGGCCTGAGGGGTGCTGATGGTGTAATGGTTAGCACACTCGCCCAGCACGCCAGAGGTCCCGGGTTCGATTCCCAGGTCAGTGGAATTGTTGGACTGTTTTCCCAGCCTTGTTCACCTAACAGTAAGTAAAAACAAAGATAGCAACACTGACTGCCTTAATGACCAAAACCATGAGTCGATAGGCAGAAACCCCTTCATGTTTGAGAATTGTGAGGCTTCTTATTCCTCCTGACTAGGCTATGCCACGAAAGCAGTGCCTTCCTTTCATATAACCTACTGTAGATGGTATTTGTTTCGTGGCTATATTTGAGTACACACACACACACTTTGGCCTCCACTGTTCACATAAATACACTTACGCACACAAACATCAACTGTCCACACTGGCAAAATAAAAATACACACACACACAAACATATAAATACACCCCCCCACACACAAGTAAATAAATACACAGTGGAACAGTCACACACACACACAATTTTCACCCCACACACATTTTTCCGTGTTACTTACCACCACCACTATATTACATAACACCAGAATGAAATACCCAGAGAGAGAGAAAGGGGATATATAAATACACTGGTTCCCCCCAGTGTGTATATATATATATATATATATATATATATATATATATATATATATATATATATATATATATATATATATATATATATATATATATATATATATATATATATATATATATATATATATAAACCCGTATATATACTGTATACACTGACAACCAAACTTTTACTAATGGACACCACCACAACCACCACCAATACCATCACTACCACCACCACCACCACCACCACGAACACCATCACCACCACCACCAACAACAACACCACCAACACCAACACCAACACCATCACCACCACCACCACCACCAACACCATCACCACCACCACCACCACCACCAACACCAACACCATCACCACCACCACC